>CAUYRH010070738.1:0-15025 GCA_963574655.1 Perodicticus potto | reverse complement strand
CCAAAGGTGGCGGGTTCAAACCCGGCCTCGGCTGAACCGCAAAACAGAAAAATAGCCAGGCATTGTGGCGGGCGCCTGTAGTCCCAGCTACTCAGGAGGCTGAGGCAAGAGAATCGCCTAAGCCCAGGAGTTGGAGGTTGCTGTGAGCTGTGTGATGCCACGGCACTCTACTGAGGGCAATAAAGTGATACTCTGTCTCTACAAAAAAAAAAAAAGAAAGAAAGAAGTCCTACCGACGGCACCTGTGGCTCAGAGGAGTAGGGCGCCGGCCCCATATGCCAGAGGTGGCAGGTTCAAACCCAGCCCTGACCAAAACTGCAAAAAAAAAAAAAAAAAAAAGAAATCCTAGCAAATGCTAGACCTCGGGAGGTTCAAGTCCCTTTCTGCTATATCTCTTTGAGTATAGCAGAAACATGCTAACAGCAAGGCTTGCCACTTGCAAACTGGCTTCCCTCCTTACCCTAGAACACACAGGGGCTTGTGCAAGTGAGGGACCCTGGAGCCTAATCTTAATTGGCTTTGTGGGAAACTGGCTTCTGGCATATAATAAACCTGTTTTTTGCTAAAGTAGCCAGAGCCTGTTTTCTTGCCTGCAGCTCAGAACTTTTACTGCTCAAGTAGCCACTGTTAGACCAGCCTAAGGTAAGTAGAACAGCATGTTTCTTCTGCTGGAGTGGATTCACTTCTTAGGTCTGACAGCAGAACAAAACCAGAGTTTCCTTACCAGGGAAAAAGGGGGTCATGATTCATGGATAGACAGCCAGCAGACTCTGCCACAGCCAGAATGTGGATATTTATTTGAAATCTCTTCTAGGTAACTAATTCAGTTAATGATGACAACAAAAAAACCCTCTATGAACCCTTCTGCAGACATCATTTAACTGTAGACCACTGATTTGTAACCTTGGGACATAAGGGAAGCAAGGAGTAGTGGGAATAGATAAGAAGGTGGGAAGAAAATGGGGCTTCCTTAAAGGAGGCAGAGAGAAGATGAGACTGAAATTTGGGGCCAGATCTTGGAGGACAGGGGGCCACTGTAGGCACAGTGAAGCTTTATTAATATTTTGCAAGACCGGGGTGAAGTTATTAGTTTTTTAAAGATATAATTCACATGCCATACAATTCACCCTTTTTAAAATGTATGATTCAGTGGTTTTTAGTACTTTCGCAGTTGTTCAACCATCACCGTTGTATAATTCCAGAACGTTCTCATCACCCCTAAAAGAAGTGTCTTGCCCATCAGCACTCACTCCCCATTCTTTCCTCTCCCAGTCCCTGGCAGTCATTAATCTACTTTCTGTCTCTATGGATTTGCCTGTTCTGGACATTTCCTGTAAATAGAATCATATACTATCTGACCCTTTGTATCTGGTTTCTTTTCTTAGTGTTTTCAAGGTTATGCATGTTATAGCACATCTCAGTACTTTATTTCTTTTTATTTACCTGTTCGTCAATTGATAAGACACTTAGGTGGTTTCTACCTTTTGGCTATTATGAATAATATTATGAACATTTGCATACAAGCGTTCATATGGACATACGTTTTTAATTCTCTTGGTTATATACTTAAAAGTAGAAATTCTGGAACTGCCAAACTGTTTTCCAAAGTGGTTGCGTCATTTTATACTCCCATTGAGGATTCCAGTTTTTTCATATACTTGTAAACATTGATCGTTGTCTGTCTTTTTGATAGTAGCCATCCTAGTGGGTGTAAAGTAAAGTAGTATCTCGTTGTAGTTTGGATTTGCACTTCACTGATGATTAGGCATGTTGAGTACTTTTTTAGTGTTTTTTTTTGCAGTTTTTGGCAGGGGCCGCCCCAGCGCCCTACTCCTTGAGCCACAGGCGCTGCCCATGTTGAGTATTTTTTTCACGTTCTTATTGACAGTTCTTATATTTTCTCTGGGGACATGTCTAGTCAAATACTTTGCCCTTTTGTTTTTTTTTTTTTTTTTGTAACAGAGTCTCACTTTGTCACCCTTGGTAGATTGCCATGGCGTTACAGCACACAGCAACCTCAAAGTCCTGGGCTTAATCGGTTCTCTTGCCTCAGCCTCCCAAGTAGCTGGGATTACAGGTGCCTGCCACAATGCCCAGCTTTTTTTTTTTAGAGACAAGGTCTCGCTCTGGCTCTGCCTCAGGCTGGTCTGGAACCTGTGAGCTCAAGCAATCCACCCATCTCGGCCTTCCCCCACTTTTCAATTGGATTGTCTTTTTTGTTGAGTTGCAGGTGTTCCTTATATATTCTTTTTGTTTGTATGTTTGTTTGTTTTTTTGTAGAGACAGAATCTCACTATATGGCCCTCGGTAGAGTGCCGTGGCATCACACAGCTCACAATAACCTCCAACTCCTGGGCTTAGGCGATTCTCTTTCCTTAGCCTCCCGAGTAGCTCGGACTACAGGCACCCGCCACAACACCTGGCTATTTTTCTGTTTTTGCAGTTTGGCCGAGGCCGGGTTTGAACCCCCCACCTTCGGTACATGGGGCCGGCGCCCTACTCAATGAGCCACAGGCGCCACCCGAGTTCCTTATATATTCTTGATACTAGACCCTTACCAGATGCATGATTTGCAAATATTTTTCTCTCATTCTGCCAGTTATCTTTTTAACTCTCTGGATAGTGTCTTTGATACACAAACATTTTTAATTTTAATGAAGTCCAATTTATTTATTTTTTTCGTTTGTGGCCTGTGCTTTGGTGTCAAAGACATCATTGCCTAATCTAAGGTCATGAAAATTTGTATCTATATTTTTTCCTAAGAGTTTAACAATTTTAGGTCCTAAATTTAGGTCTTTGGCTCGGCCCCATAGCACAGTGGTTACAATGCCAGCCACATATACCAAAGCTGGCAGGTTCGAAACCAGCCCAGGCCTGCTAAACAGCAATGACAACTACAACAAAAAATAGCCGGGCGTTGTGGCGGGCGTCTGTTGTCCCAGCTACTTGGGAGGCTGAGGCAAGAGAATCACTTAAGCCTCCAAGAGTTTGAGATTGCTGTGAGCTGTAATGCCACAGCCCTCTACTGAGGGCAACATAGTGAGACTTTGTCTCAAAAAAAAAATTTAGGTCTTTGATCCATTTCAAATTTTGGTAGTTTTGGAGGGTTTTTTGTTTTTTGGGGGGTGAGGGTTTGAGACAGAGTTTAGCTCTATCACCTGGACTACAAAGTGTCATGGGCTGAGTTTAGCTCACAGTGTCATGGCTGAACCTAGCTCACAGCAAACTCCAGGGTTCAAGCAATCCTCCTGCTTCAGCCTCCCAAGTTCCTTGTACTACAGGTGCCCACCACAACACCTAGCTAATTTTTCTTTTTGTAAGTAGAGACAGAGTCTTGCTTTTGCTCAGTTTAGTTTCAAACTCTTGAGCTAAAGCATTCCTCCAGGTGTTGGCTCCCAAAGTGCTAAGATTAACAAATGTAAGCCAATGTACCTGGCCCATTTTGAGTTTATTTTTATATATGACATAAGATAGGAGTCCAGCTTCATTCTTTTATATATGGATATTCAGTTGTCCCAACACTGTTTGTTGAAAAGACTATTTTTTTCCCTTTGAGTTGTCTTGGCACCCTTGCTGAAAATCAATTGACTATAAATGTAAGGATTTATTTCTGGGCTCTCAATTTTATTCCATTGATTTATATGTCTGTCTTTATGCTAGTGCCCTAAATTCATGATTACTGTAGCTTATTATAAGTTTTAAAATTGAGAAATGTGACTCTTTCAACTATTATGCTCTTTTAAAAATTATTTTGGCTATTCTAGGTCTCTTGCATTTTCATATGAATTTTAGGATCAGCTTATCAATTTCCACACAGATGACAGTGGGAGTTTTGATAGTGATTGTCTTGAATCTGTAGGTAACTTTGGTTAGTATTGCCATCTTAATAATAGCAAGTATTCTAATTCATGAACATGGGAGGTCTTTCCATTTATTTGACTTATTTTATTGATTTTTGTTTTTTAATTATCTTCAGTTTCTTTCAAGAGTGTGTTGCAGTTTTCAGTGTACGGGTCTAACTCCTGTCTTATTAAATTTATTTCTAAATATTTTATTCTTTTTGGTGCTATTACAAATGGAGTTGTTTCATTAATTTCTTTATTGGATTTTTCATTGCTAGTGTGTAGAAATACAGTGATTTTTGTATATTGACGTGTATCCTACAACCTTGCTACACTTAGTCCTAATGGTTTTTGTCCATGTGGTAGGATTTTGTTATGAGAGCAAACATATTCTTGTGTAACTAATTACTTGAGAGAAATGACTTCATGTTTCTTTAATAAAAATGTTTTGGCTGAGCCAGTGTAGGACTGGCCATTAACCCACTGCCAATCTCAAAGAAGTGCCTCAAGAAAAGCTCCACCAGCAAGATCAAAACACTTTAGAAAAGGAGCAGAGCACAGTTACGTTCCCATTAACTTCCAAGACAGTGTTGTTCATTTTTACCTACCCATTCCATTCTCTGTCAGCTTCTATAATATTTGTGTAGGAGGAGGGGGATATAATAAAATAGAATGACCCTGGCTAGTACATTCTTTGGATATTTTGAAAGTGGGTGAGATGTTCAGCTGTAAGAATAAAATTAGTTTCATTTTCATGAGCAAAGCCTTTGGACCCTCTCTTCTTTCTCACTTGGTCACCACACTCTCTTCTCTTTATTCCTGAAGCTCTGGCATCATCATCATTGGGGCTTTGGGGCTTTCTCATACTGATCCACATTTCATGGATCACTTTCTCTTCTGCCATTGCTTGCTTACATTTTCTTTCCCTCTTCTCCCTCTTCCTGTGTCCCTCCCTCTCTCCTTTTCCCACAGATAATATTCATAAAGTTGCTTCTTGTAAAAGAATAAAAGAAAAACAAGATGGCAAATAATCTCACCACTCAAGTAACTCGTATTACATTTTTTTTAACATATACTAAGTTTGGCAAATTCAAATCCTAGAGAATGGTGCAAAATAAAGAGTGAATGCCTTCCTTACCAGCCACTCCCCAAGACTTACCTCCTCTTCTTAAGGTACTTATTACTAATAATTTCTTGTGATTAGGCTTGGCGCCTGTGGCTCAATGGGCTAAGGCGCCAGCCACGTACACCTGAGCTGGCAGGTTCGAATCCAGCCTGGGCCCGCCAAACAACAATGATGGCTGCAACCAAAAAATGGCTGGGCGTTGTGGCGGGCTCCTGTATTCCCAGCTACTTGGGAGGCAGAGGCAGGAGACTCGCTTGAGCCCAGGAACTGGAGGTTGCTATGAGCTGTGATGCCACAGCACTCTATCCAGGGTGACAGCTTGAGGCTCTGTCTCAAAAAAAAAAAAAAAAAAAAATTTCTTGTGATTATTTTTAGGAACAAAATTAATGCACATTATATATATATTATTATATATTTATCCATGCTGTATTTCCTTTCTCACATCAGTATTCATCTGACATTACCCCTAAGGGAAATTTTTTCTTCCAGAAAATTGTTCTTCTAGAAATTTCCCTCAGGTGTCTGGAGACTCACAGCCTGCACAAGGTCAAGTGAGTTTTTTTTGACTGGGGGTGGGGGTCCAGGAGGTGTGATAGCCTAACTAGGGTACAGAAATAAAATGTTAACACTTGTATTTTAGCTCCTCCTTCTTTTAAAAACAGCTTTATTAAGGTATAATTGACATGTATCAACTTGTAGACATTTGAAGTGTGCAACTTATACTGTCAGCATATATGTATACCCATAAAACCATTGCCACAATCAAGCTAATAAACGTATCCATTGCCCCCAAAAGTTTCATTGTGCCTCTTCTTAATTGATCTCTCTCTGCTCTTGTCTGTAGGAAACCACTGACCTACTTTCTTTTACTACAGATTAGTCTGTGTTTCCTAGAATTTTATATATATGAAATCATGTATAGGTACTCTTTTTTTGTTAGTGGTTTGGCTTCTTTCACACAGCATAATTATTTTGAAATTTATCCGTATTGTTGCATGTTATCAGTAGTTTATTCCTCTTCATTGCTGAGTAGTATTTCATTCTGTGGATATATACCATGGTTTGTTTATCCAATCGCCTGTTGTTTTAGTTTTGAGGCTATTTAAAATAAAGCTTCTATAAACATTCTTATGTAAGTCTTTGTGTGAACATGTTTTCATTCCTCTTGGGTAAATCTCTAGGAGTAAAATGGTTGGGTCATACAGTAAATGTATGAGGTGTGACAATTAAGTTCTCAAACTCGCCCAGGAGTTGGAGGTTGCTGTGAGCTGTGATGCCATAGCACTCTACCCAGGGCAATAGCTTGAAGCTCTGTCATCCCCTCCCCCCACCAAAAAAAAAAGTTCTCAAACTCATTCAAGAAAAAGTACTATATACCTCATTGCTAAATGATCACTACAGTCACCTTTGGTTTTGTTTTTTTTTTTTTTTTGAGACAGAGCCTCAAGCTGTCGCCCTGGGTAGAGTGTCATGGCATCACAGCTCACAGCAACCTCCAACTCCTGAGCTTAAGTGAATCTCTTGCCTCAGCCTCCCAAGTAGCTGGGACTACAGGTGCCCACCATAACACCCGGCTATTTTTTGGTTGTAGTTGTTATTGTTTGGCAGGCCTGGGCCGGATTTGAACCCACCAGCTCTGGTGTATGTGGCTGGTGCCTTACCTGCTTGAACTACAGGCACCGATCCTATAGTCACGTTTGAATTATTCCCTTTGGGAAGCTATGCACTGACACCAGCTTCTAGTCCACTCCCTTCAAAGCAATTTTGAAACTCTTTTCTAGAATGGTCACCAAAACTGTCATCATATTACCCTTCATGTCCTGAATGTCATCAAAATATCCTCCTTTTAGGACTTCCATTATCTTCAAGTAAAGAAGAAAATCATTGGGGGCCAGACCACGTGATGAGGGAAGGTATCCCAATACAATTATTCATTTGCTGGCTAAAAACGCCCTTACAGATAGTACCGTGTGAGCTGATGTATTGTTGTAAGAGCCCTGACTTGTTGGCCAAGATTTTCAGTTATGATTTTATTTCTCTATCAAGGTTTGCATGGTCTGCTATATTTCACATAGTCAGCCAATGATTTTGACACACACTTTGATGAATTTTTGCGGTATTTTTGTCAGGTCTGCTTGTTATTGGCTGTCCTGACCTCTCTTCATCAAGTGACACTTTCTCTCCCTACAGAAAAACATTTTTTTTGAGACTGGGTAGAGTGCTATGGCATCACAGCTCAAAGCAACCTCCAAATCCTGGGCTCAAGTGATCTCCTACCTCCACCTCCCAAGTAGCTGGGACTACAGGCGCCTGGCACAACACCCGGCTATTTTTCTGGTTGCAGCCCTCATTGTTGTTTGGCGGGCCCAGGCTGGATTTGAACCCGCCAGCTCAGGTATATGTGGCTGGCGCCTTAGCCGCTTGAGCCACAGGCGCCGAGCTCAGAAAAACATTTAATACATCTGTACACTGCTGTTTTCTTCATGGTGTTATCTCCATAAACTTGGACTAAAGTCCTTGATTTCACTTCCACTCTTGCCAATTTTAACAAGAAATTTAATGTTTCTTAGTTGAGTAGTTTTCAACCTTCCTAATGCCGCAATGTATTTTCATTGTTAAAAAGGGGTCACAACCCACAGGTTGAGAACCGCTGCTTTAATGCAAGTTCTGACATTGTCATGACAGCTTACAAAAACATGCAACAATAATGAATGCCACTCAGTAAGAAACTGCCACACATTGACACAAACACAGGTTTGAGACACTGGTATACCAAGGTTATAAAATTTTACGGAGTTGTTTGTACAGGGCTGCCAACATAAGCACATGGTGGCAAGTTCATGAACTTAATTGTCAGACCTTGTATGCTCATGAAGAAATTGCCAAACATTTCCAAAGTGATTGTACCGTTTTCTACCAGCAGAATACAAGACTTCCAGTAGTTCCATATTTGGGTATGGTTAGTATTTTTTTTTTTTTTTTTGTAGAGACATAATCTCACTTTATTGCCCTCGGTAGAATGCCATGGCATCACACAGCTCACAGCAACCTCCAACTCCTGGGCTTAGGTGATTCTCTTGCCTCAGCCTCCTGAGCAGCTGGGACCACAGGTGCTTGCCATAACACCTGGCTATTTTTTTTGTTGCAGTTTGGCCCAGGCCAGGCTCAAACCCGCCACCCATGGTATATGGGACCAGCGCCCTACTCACTGAGCCACAGGTATCGCTCAGATATGGTTAGTATTTTTAGTAGGTATGTGGTGGTAGCTCATTGTAGTTTTTTTTTTTTTTTTTAAGAAACACAGTCTCACTCTGTCACCCTCAGAGTGCTGTGGTGTCACAGCTCACAGCAACCTCCAGCTCCTCGGCCTGGGCAATTCTCTTGCCTCAGCCTCTCAAGTAGCTGGGACTACAGGCACCCGCCACAACACCCAGCTATTTTTTTTGTTGCAGTTTGGCCAGGGCCGGGCTCAAACCCGCCACCCTCGATATATGGGGCCGGCACCCTTCTCACTGAGCCACAGGCACTGCCCGAGCTCATTGTGGTTTTAATTTACATTTACCTATAAACTGATGATCTTGTGGGCTTATTTGCCATCTGTATATCTTTCTTAGTAAAGTGTCTATTGTTTTGCCAATGTTCTTTCTGGGTTGTCTTCTTACTGAATTGTAAGAATTTCTTATATATTCTAATTATAATCCTTTGTTAGGGGGCAGTGCCTGTGGCTTAAGGAGTAGGGCACTGGCCCCACACACCAGAGGTGGTGGGTTCAAACCCAGCCCTGGCCAAAAACTACAAAAAGAAATAAATAAATAAATAATAATCCTTTATTAGATATATGTTTTGCTAATATTCTTTCCCAAGGTGTGGCTTCTCTTTTCTTTTCTTTCTTTTTTTTTTTTTTTTTTTTAGAGACAGGGTCTCACTTTGTCACCCTCAGTAGAGTGTTGTGGCATCACAGCTCACAGCAAAACCTCCAACTCTTGGGCTTAGGCGATTCTTTTGCCTCAGCCTCCCAAGTAGCTGGGACTACAGGCACCCGCCACAACGCCCGGCTATTTTTTTCTTGCAGTTTGGCTGGGGGGCCGGGTTTGAACCCGCCACCCTCGGTATGTGGGGCCAGCACCCTACTCACTGAGCCACAGGCGCCACCGGCTTCTCTTTTCTTTAGAATGACATTGTCTTTTGAAAAACAAATTTTTGGGTGGCGCCTGTGGCTCAGTGGGTAAGGTGCTGGCCCCATATACCGAGGGTAGTGGGTTCAAACCCAGCCCCAGACAAACTGCAGCAAAAAAATAGCCGGTCTTTGTGGGAAGGTACCTGTAGTCCCAGCTACTCGGGAGGCTGAGGCAAGAGAATCAACTAAGCCCAAGAGCTGGAGATTACTGTGAGCTGTGTGACACCAAGGTACTCTACTGAGAGTGATAAAGTGAGACTCTTATGTCTCTACAAAAAAAAAAAGGAAAAGAAAAACAAATTTTTATGCTGTAATAAAATCTAATTTATTGATATTTTAAAGTTTGTGCTTTTAGTATTGTATTTAAGGAATATTTGTTGAGCCTGTGCCTCAATAGGCTAAGGTGCCAGCCACATGCACCTGAGCTGGTAGGTTCGAATCCAGCCTGGGCCCGCCAAACAACAATGACGGCTGAAACCAAAAAATGGCCGGGCGTTGTGGCGGGCGCCTGTAGTCCCAGCTACTTGGGAGGCAGAGTCAAGAGACTCGCTTGAGCTCAGGAATTGGAGGTTGCTATGAGCTGTGATGCAATGGCACTCTATCCAGGGTGATAGCTTGAGGCTCTATCTCAAAAAAAAGGAATATTTGTGAAAGGAGTCATTGACATCTTTACTTGTTTTCTTCTAGTTTTATAATTTTAGTTCTTACATTTAATTCTGTGATCCATTTTGAGTTAATTTTTTTTTTTGTTGTAAGATAAGGACAATTTTTTTACATATGAGTGAGTATCTGCTTGTTCCAGCATCATTTGTTAAAAAGATTATGCATGCTCCACTGAATTACTTTGGCACGTTTATCAAAAATCAGTTGATCGGCTTGGTGCCTGTGGCTCAACGGGCTAAGGCACCAGCCATGTACACCTGAGCTGGCGGGTTCGAATCCAGCCTGGGCCTGTGAAAACAATAATGACGGCTGCAACCAAAAAATGGCCGGGCGTTGTGGCGGGCGCCTGTGGTCCCAGCTACTTGGAAGGCGGAGGCAAGAGACTCGCTTGAGCCCAGGAATTGGAGGTTGCTATGAGCAGTGATGCCACGGCACTCTCTCCAGGGTGACAGCTTGAGGCTCTGTCTCAAAAAAAAAAAGAAAATCAGTTGATCACGTACATATGGATCTACTTCTGACTCCATTCTATTTCTTTGATTTATAGGTCTAAGTTTACCCCCACTCTCTTGATTATAAGTGTCTTAATTTGGAAGTGCTGAAATCAGATCGTTTAAATCCTTTAACTTTGCCTCTCCTTTTCAAAGTTGTTTTGGGCTCGGCGCCTGTGGCTCAACGGGCTAAGGTGCCAGCCACGTACACCTGAGCTGGCGGGTTCAAATCCAGCCCAGGCCCGCCAAACAACAATGAGGGCTGCAACCGAAAAAAATGGCCGGGCATTGTGGCAGGCGCCTGTAGTCCCAGCTACTTGGGAGGCGGAGGCAGGAGACTCGCTTGAGCCCAGGAATTTGAGGTTGCTGTGAGCTGTGATGCCACCACACTCTACCCAGGGTGACAGCTTGAGGCTCTGTCTCAAAAAAAAAAAAAAGTTATTTTGGTTACTTGTGAACATTTGTGTTTTCTTTTTTCTTTTTGTTTTTTCAATTTTTGCATTTTCATGTAAATTTTAGAATGAACTTGTCATT
This sequence comes from Perodicticus potto, assembly GCA_963574655.1. Lineage (NCBI taxonomy): Eukaryota > Metazoa > Chordata > Mammalia > Primates > Lorisidae > Perodicticus > Perodicticus potto. The sequence goes on along the minus strand of CAUYRH010070738.1, from coordinate 4,195 downwards.
TTCTTTTTTTCTATTTTTTTTGAGACAGAGCCTCAAGCTGTTGCCCTGGGTAGAGTACTGTGGCATCACAACTCACAGCAACGTCCAACTCCTGGGCTTAAGCGATTCTCTTGCCTCTCAGACTCCCAAGTAGCTGGGACTACAGGCGCCTGCCACGCCACTTGGCTATTTTTTTTTTTTTACACACAGAGTCTCACTTTGTCACCCTCAGTAGAGTGCTGTGGGGTCACAGCTCACAGCAACCTCCAGCTCTTGGGCTTAGGTGATTCTCCTGCTTAGCCTCATGCGTAGCTGGGACTACAGGTGCCCACCCTAATGCCCGGCCATTTTTTTGTTGCAGTTTGGCTGAGGCTGGGTTTGAACCCACCACCCTCGGTATATGGGGCTGGTGCTCTGCTCACTCAGCCACAGGCGCCACCCCAGCTTGGCTGTTGTTTTTTGGTTGTAGTTTTCACTGTTGTTTGGCAGGCCCAGGGTGGAATCGAACCTGCCAACTCTGGTTGTGTGTATGTGGCTGAAGCCTTAGCCGCTTGAGTTAAGGCACCAAGCCGAGCTTGTCATTTTCTACCAAAAAAATCCTGCTAGAGTTTTTATTGCACTGAATCTATTGATCAATTTCAGGCAAAATTAATGTTTTTTTTGGGGGGGGGAAGGGAACAGTGTCTCAAGCTGTTACCCTGGATATAATGCTGTGGAGTCACAGCTCACAGCAACTTCAAACTCTTTGGCTCAAGCAATTCTCTTGCCTCAGCCTCCCAAGTAGCTGGGACCACAGGTCCCTACCACAATGTCCAGGTATTTTTGTTGTTGTTATTGTTGCAGCAGTTGTCATTGTTTTAGCTAGCCCGGGCCAGGTTTGAACCTGCCACCCTCATTGCATGTGGCCGGCGCCCTACCCACTGAACTATGGGCACCGCCCAAAATTAACATCTTAACATATTAAAACTTCTAATTCATGACCATAGGGTATCTTCATTTTATTTAGATCTCCTTTAGTTTCTTTCTTTTTTTTAATTCTTTTTTTTTTATTTTTGCATATACATGTGTTAATTAGGTTTCCACTTTTTCCTTTACAGAATTTAAAAGGCTTAAAATTTAATAAGAGTGGCTTGGTGCCTGTGGCTCAACGGGCTAAGGCACCAGCCACGTACACCTGAGCTCATGGGTTTGAATCCAGCCCGGACTGGCCAAACAACAATGGTGGCTGCAACCAAAAAATGACCGGGTGTTGTCACGGACACCTGTAGTCCCAGCTACTTGGGAGGCAGAGGCAGGAGACTCACTTGAGCCCAGGAATTGGAGGTTGCTGTGAGCTGTGATGCCACAGCACTCTACCCAGGGTGACAGCTTGAGGCTCTGTCTCAAAAAAAAAAAAAGAATGAACGAAGATAAATACATTCAGAAAAGAAAACAGACAATTACTGCATCAAACTATTAAGCAATAATAATAATGCCAATTATTATTATTAATATTCCTTTAGTTTCTTTCTACATTTCAATGTATAGGTCTCACAATTCTCTTGCTAAATTTCTTCCTAGGTATTTTATTATTATTATTATTATTATTATTTTGAGACAGGGTCTTGCTATATTGCCCAGGCTAGACTGTAGTGGTGCATAGTCAGCTCACTGCAGCCTTAACTCCTAGGCTCAAATGATCCTCCAGTGTCAGCCTCTCAAGATCTAGGACTACAGGAGTGCCCCACCACACCACACTTCACTAATTTTTTAAAAACTTTTTAGAGATGGGGTCTCGCTATGTCACCCAGTTTGGTATCTTAACTTCTGGCCTCAAGTGATCTTCCCACTTTAGCCTCCCAAAGTGCTGGGATTACAGGCATGAACTACCTCACGTGCCCATTTTATTCTTTTTGATGCTGTTATAATAAGTGGAATTGTTTTCTTGATTTCATTTTTTGATTGTTACATTGCTAGCATACTAAAGTACAATTGATTTTTGTGTGTTGACCTTCTGTCCTGTTCCCTAACCTCCTACTTTGCTGAGAATTTTTATCAGGAATGGATGTTGGATGTTTTTTGTTTGTTTGTTTTGTTTTTTAAACAAGGCCTTACTTTGTTGCTGGTCATGAGGGTAGTGGCATGATAATAGCTCATTGCAGCCTCAAACTTCTGAGCTCAAATGAGCATCTTTTTTTTTTTTGAGACAGAGCCTCAAGCTGTCACCCTGGATAGAGTGCCATGGCATCACAGCTCACAGCAACTTCCAATTTCTGGGCTCAAGCGAGTCCTGCCTCCACCTCCCAAGTAGCTGGGACTACAGGCGCCCACCACAACGCCCGGCCAGTTTTTGGTTGCAGCCGTCGTTGTTTGGCAGGCCTGGGCTGCATTCGAATCCGCCAGCTCAGGTGTACGTGGCTGGCGCCTTAGCCCGTTGAGCCACAGGCACCGAGCCTCAAATGAGCATCTTGATTGAGCCTTCCAAGTAAGGAACTACAGGCTTGTGCTACCACGCCTGTCTAATTTTTTTTTCTTTTTTTTTTTTTTGCAGTTTTTGGCCGGGGCTGGGTTCGACCCTGCCACCTTTTGCATATGGGGCCAGCACCCTACTCCTTTGAACCACAGGTGCCACCCTAATTTTTGTATTTTTTTATAAAGACAGGATCTATGTTGCTCAGGCTGGTCTTGAACGCCTAACCCCAAGTGAATGTCCCTCCTTGACCTCATAGAGTCCTAGCATATACATGAGCCAGCATGCCTGGCCTGGATGTTGGATTTTGAGATAATCAAATAGTTTTCCTTTTTTAGTGTCTCTCTCTCTCTCTCTCTTTTTTTTCAGAGACAAAGTTTGCCTCTGTCACCCTGGGTAGAGTGCAGTGGTGTCATCACAGCTCACTGCATCCTCAAAACTCTGGGCTCAAGTGATCCTCTTGCCTTACTCTCCCTAGTAGGGGGGACTACAGGCAAGTGCCACAGCACCTGGCTAATTTTTCTAATTTTAGTAGAGATGGGGTCTCTTGCTGAAGCTGGTCTCAAACTCCTGAGCTCAAGCAGTGCTCTCTCCTTGTCCTCACAGAGTGCTAGGATCACAGGTACGAGCCACTGCCCCAGCTTTTTTTCCCCTAGTGTCTTAGTATGGTAAATTACATTAATTTTTGCATGTTCATCCACTTGGTCATGTGTGTTAATTTTTTTTAATTTCAATTTGGTAAATTTATTTTTTTTTTTTGAGACAGAGCATCAAGCTGTCACCCTGAATAGAGTGCTGTGATATCACAGCTCACAGCAACCTCCAACTCCTGGGCTCAAGCGAGTCTCTTGCCTCGGCCTCCCAAGTAGCTGGGACTCCAGGCGCCCGCCACAACGCCTGGCCATTTTTTGGTCGCAGCCGTCATTGTTGTTTGGTGGCACGGGCTGGATTTGAACCCGCCAGCTCAGGTGTACGTGGCTGGCGCCTTAGCCTGTTGAGCCACAGGCGCTGAGCCATCAATTTGGTACATTTATGTAGGAACTTTTGCATTTATGTTAATGAAGATATCAGTCTACAGTATTCTCTTTCTAATATGGTATCATGGCTTCAATAAAGACTTCATAGACTGGATTGGGAGGGATTCTCTCTTCCAAATTGAAGAGGGAATGCTGGCTTCATAGACTATGTTGGGAGGTATTCTCTCTTCAGTTTTCTGGCAGAGTTTGTGTAGAAGTAGTAGTATTTTTTCCTTAAATATTTGGTAAAATTAGCCAGTGAAGTCATATGGGTTCTTAGTCGTCTATTTGGAAAGTTTTTAAACTACAAATCTGATTTCTTTCTTTTCTTTCTTTCTTTCTTTTTTTCTTTCAGAGACAGAGTCTCACTATGTCACCCTTGGTAGATTGCTGTGGTGGCACAGCTCACAGCAACTTCAAACTCTTGGGCTTAAGCGATTTTCTTGCCTCTTCATCCCAAGTAGCTGGGACAACAGGCACCTGCCACGATGCCTGGATATTTTTGTTGTTGTTGAGGTTGTCATTGTTTTAGCTGGCCTGGGCTGGGTTCAAACCCACCAGCCTCGGTGTATGTGGCCGGTGCCCTTCCCACTGAACTACTGGTGCTACCTAAATCTGATTTCTTTAATAGATGCAAAGATATTATCTGTTTCTTTTTAGGTAAGCTTTGTTAGTTTGTGTCCATTTCATCTAAGTTGTCAAAATAATTGGCTTAGATTTGTTCATAGTATTTCTTTACTGCCCCCCCCCC
>CAUYRH010070735.1:0-66489 GCA_963574655.1 Perodicticus potto | reverse complement strand
AACTATTTAACATAGCCTTCATGGCCTTTTAATCACTATATGAAGACATTTATATTCTACATTTAGTAATTTTCACTTGTACCCTTGTAAGATGCACCGTAAGTGTGATCCCACCAATCACCCTCCCTCCACCCATCCTCCTTCTTCCCCTCCCCTCCCTTGCCCCCCTCCCCATTTCTATTTTCTATTCCCTCTTTAAATTTTAAAATACGTTTAATTATGAGCTATTTCAACATAAATAACATAATCTCATAAAACCCATGCACCAATGCAAACCGGGTTCAGGAGCTATAACAGGAAAATAAAAAATAGTGCCTTGACAAAGTTAGCATTTTTGCCATAACAAGGAGTTTGGAGGTAGACAGTGCACAGAAGAAGGCATCTTAGAGATGCCTCCAGGCCCAAGCCGTTTCTTCTAGCTGCTTCTCTACCATTAGCCCTCCTTAGGCAGCTTCCGTCCTAGAGATCTGACCAAGACTGCCAGAGTCAGGCAGAAGGAAGACAGGCAAGGGGCCTTCTCCCTACACAGAACTTTGGTTGCTACTGTTGTTTCAATGCAGCAGAAAGTGCATCCCAAGAACATTGCCTACCTCTCTTCTGCCAGAACCACATGAGATGGCCCTTCTTGGTGACAAGGGACTTTGGAGAATTGATATCACCAATCTCATCAAAATTTGATTGTTAGTTAAAAAAAGAAAGAATGAATACTGGGCAAATAACCCATAGATATCCGCTGTCACTTATTCTCAGGATTTAGTAAATGTTAATATTTTGCAAATTTGCTTCAGATCTTTTCTTTTAATGATATGAAACATTAAAAATAAAGCTAAAGATCCATCTTCATCTCTTTATCCTCTCTTCTATCCCAGAGGTAGCCATTAACCTGAAGTTGGTGTGTATAACTCCCGCACAGGTTTTTATAGTTTGACTACAATATGGAGGTTTGGTTTCTGATAATGTTGGGCTAGGTAAGTCAAGCCCACCCTCCTGATAAATTATACCCAAATGCTACCTAAACCATATGTTAAAATTATATTTTAATATCCAGTAAGTAATAGAGAACTGATAAGGTCATAAAGAGCTATCAGCCCAGAGTTTAAGGAGCTGGAGGATCTAGAGAGGCAATGCCAGCTGCACTTGGCATTGAGACAACCCTTGTGCAATGCCATGGGATTGGATTGCGGCCGATTTATTTTTGATTTGTCTTACCCCGAAGACGTGGTCTTCAGGGAGCAGTTTGCTATGGAAAAGGGTTTCTCTTCAAATTCCTAGTCTTAGAGTGAGCTTGAGGCCATTATTTCTTTTTTTTCTCACTTTGTAAGGGCTACTAAAACTGAAGTCCAAGTTTGCCTAGATCAACAAAAGCCCTCAGGACAAAGTCAGATTCAATGCTCCAGTGTCCTACTTACACAGATGGCTATCCAGGAAGACAAGGACAGATTCATACTAGAAAAGCTAGTAATATTCACAATTTCTCAGGCATGTTTTTCCTTAACCAATATGATCTTCTTCCTTCTATGTTTTTTTTGAATTTATTGTTTTTCTTTGCCTAATTTCTTAGCTTATTGATTTTTTAAAAATCAATGTAGTTATTTAAAATCATGGATTCCTTCCCTTTAAGAACTGGGGGTTCATCAAATTCATAATGTTTTGCTATATAGTGTTTTATTATGACTTATTTCTAAAGAGTTCTAGTTTTTTGACCCCAAAACTATGAATAAGTATACATGTTTTATAAACATATGTATTGAAATATGTGATAAATTCTGAAAACTGCATAATCATAAAAGAATAGCTGTATAAATATTCACAAAATGAGCACATATGTGTAAAAACCACCCAAATCAGGACAAAAAACAAGAATCTGATAACATTTGTTTTTTGTTTACTCCATTTACATTTAAAGTGACTATTGATATATACGGATTTGGCTTCACCTTTTTGCTGTTTTTCCTTTGTTCCATTTGTTCTTTGATTCTTATTCCTCCTTCATTTATTCTGGAACAGCAAGTATTTTTTAATTATAGTGTATTTTCCTCCTATATTAAAATTTTAGTTAAACATCCTTGCATTATGTTTTTAGAAAATACAAAAAGACATCCTTGACTTGTTGCAATCTAGCTTATATTAGTAGTTTTACCACTTCCTAAGCAACACAGGAAACTTCCAGTGATTTAACTGCCTTCACCTGCTTCTTGTTCGTTGTGATATTAATGTCATATATTTTACTTCTGCATATGTATAAACCCCACAAGACTGTGCTTTATATAGTCAATATAATTTTTTATTTATCCACATCTTTACTCTTTCTGTTTCTCTTCATTTATTCTTGTAGTCTCATGCCTCTATGAAGAGATTCTAACTTATTAATTATCGCCATTTGAAAGTTCTTATATCCTAACATCCATACATGTGTTTGGATCACCAATAGGTTTGCTTGTATCACTATTGGACTAGTTATATTTCATCGTATGCTACTGTAAAATTTCTTTAAATATCTAGAATGTTATATTTTGACATAGGAGTTCTTTCCTATCTGTTGTCTGGGTAGAGTGCTGTGGAGTCATAGCTCACGGCAACCTCAAATCCTTGGGCTCAGCCTCCCAAGTAGCTGGGACTACAGGCACCTGCCACAATGAGGAGCTAATTTTTCTATTTTTAGTAGGGACAGGATCTTGAACTCCTGAGCTCAAGCAGTCCACCTGCCTCAGCCTCCCAGAGTGCTAGGATTACAAGTGTGAACCACTGTGCCCAGCCAGCTCTCCTGAATAGCATAAGAACTTTAGAGAGTTTTAATTCTAACCAGCACTTTCTGTCTTGTATGTTATTTGTATTGGATTTAATTTAGAGAATACTTGACTAATAACAGGGAATCAGTTACTACGAGGAGTAAAGAGCATTTAAAAGAATACAGGAATAGCAAACGTATGAGCAGCTGCTCTCTCTAGGGCGGAGGGACAGTACCAAAGGAAGGGACAAATCTGGTAAAAGGCCCTGTCCTGAGCTGAGATCTGACTCCCTTGAAGGGGTGTGGTTAAGGCGTACTGCATGGTAGAGACGTTCTCGGAGATGCCACAGACTGGGCTGACAGGCCGGTAAGCTTCCTGCTAGGATGCTGGCGAGACTGCTAGCAGACCACCTTCTCAGTGATCAGGGCAGGACTTTCTGGGATGTGCCCACTGGGGAGGCAGTGGGGCGCTCTGGGAAGCCATCTGCCAGTGCGCAGGCAGAACATGCTGGAGGATGTGCACCAGGGAGCCTCCTAAGCGCCAACGCTGGGGAAACTGATCCCTCACAAGCAAACTGCCCATTGGAGGAGTCAGAAGAGCAAAGAACGGAGGCCGGAAGAGAGAAGAGTCTTCCTCCGGCTGCTCCTCCCAGCGTCCTTGCTGCCAAGAACTGGCATCGCGCCCGCTGGGGTCCTACTCCAGGCCCAAATAGGGCAGAGAGGAATAGCAATGTATTCATTCCTCTTGGACTAGGAGCCGAGAGGAACACACTGATCATTGGCATGGATTTTCTTTTGCTTACCTTTGATACTTGCACCCCAAACCTTTCTCCTGTATACAAAATGTACTTTCTTCAGTAATTCTTTAGCAAGGGTCACTGAATACATCTTATCAGCTTTGTTTCATACCAAATTGTTTTTATTTTGCCCACACTCTTGAATAACAATTTAGCTGGGTATTAAATTCTGGGTGCTTGTTTTCCCGTGTACCACAAAGATAATATTTCACGTCTTATCTCTGTTCCTGAGATTCCTACTCAGTATAGCCATTATTTGTAGGCTATCTGTCTCTTGTTACTTTTAAGGTTTTCTTTTTGTTTTTCTTTTTCTTCTGGTCTGGAGTATCAGAGCAAGGTGTAAGGGTTTTTAATCTTGTTTGAGAGTCTGTGTTTCTACCATCCATGGAGTCAATTTCAGAAAGTCTTTATCCATTCTGGAAAAATCTCACCCATTCTCGTTTCAAATATTGCCTTCCTAATTCATTCTGTTTTGTCCCTCTAGAACTTCTACTTATTGTACTTCAAAGCTTCTCCTTGTTTTCTCCATGTCTCTTCCAGATATTTCCATCCCTTTAACTTTCCGCTGATTTCTGTGCAGACCATTCTGTTCTTGTTCACTATTTTCTCTATGGCTATGCGTAATCCGGCATTTAACTCATTTTTTTGAGCAGTTGTGTTTTTTTTTCATTTATAAAAGTTTCATTCGACTATTTTTCAAGTCTACCTGTCCTTTTTAAGTCATTTCTCTTTCTACTAATTTACCAAGTTCTTTTAAGCATACTTAGCATCTTTTCTTTCGGATTGTTTTATGGTCAGAAGCTACTGTAGTTCTAAGCCCCATGATTACTGTGTTAGACAACACTTCCCCCTGAAGGATTGTTTCTTAGTGAATGTTAAAATTTCGGATTGTGAGTCTATATATTCAACATGTTTTTTTTTCCTGTGAAAATGCCATGCAAACTATGTTAAGGAAATACCGTTTTGTTGCTGTGTTTATTCATGTTAGCGTGACACAAACATGAACCCTTAGTTAAGCACAAGCCAGGGATTTTGATTTCTCACCATATCAGCCTGAGTCTAATCAGAAGACAGAAGCCACACAATCATTTAAGTAAGTTGGTTTAACATAAGCAATTATGAAGCTATGATAAGAGAGTAAAAAGATGTTAAAGAGAAGGTTACATTTGAACTCTAAGGTTGAGAAAGAGAGTATCCAAGGAAGGGCAAATGTGGAAGGGGAGACCTCCCCAGGTCCGGTACTCACTGGCAAAGATGTTTGGCAGCTCACAAGACGGTGGAGGAGCTTGCTGGGTTGGTCAGACTTGAGCTGATCCACAGCTGCTGGGCAAGCAGTAAATAACTCTCTGGGGTGCAACCACACCAAAGCTGTTATGTGGACGCACAGAGGGATTCAAGACACCATTGTGGGGATGAAGTCTAGAGCACGCGTCATCTGTGTCAGGCACGTCTTGGAAAGGTGGGCATAGGCCTGGCCAGGACGGCGAGGTCACTGTACATACCACACTACTGGATGTCCCTTCACACCCACACTGCTGACCATGTGGAAGGAGCCAAACCCAGCATATGGGAACCAGGCAGGGAGGCCCCCTTTCTCACAATGGCTCTCCAGCACCCCCTGCTGACGCAGCATAGTGTGATGCTACTGTAAAGGAGAAATGCTTAAGGTGTTCTCTCTGTTACCATAGAGCAAGTACTGAAGGGTGAATATGAGGCTAAGAGGCAATAAATTCATAAATGCCTCAATTTATCTATCAATCAGGATCGATATTTTTCCTTATCCAGAATGTGAGTAAAGATATATGTCTTTGTTCTATGAACCAGTGGTTAGATTATTGTTAGTTGACCTTTCTCTGAAGGTGCCATCCTTTGAGGGTTCAGGCTTTATGTGGGGGCCTTCCTCACACTTCCACACGAGGTGGACTCAAGGACTCCTTTCCTGTTCTCAACATAGGTCCTAGGAACCGGTATCAGTCTCACCTCATCCAATATGGTAGCTTCCTATCACTTACTGTTTTCCTTATGTGGTTTTTTCATTATCCCTGGCTATTTCTTTCTCTTGATCATGAACTCATCTATGCATTCAAAGGGGCATACATTATACCTAGCCTTTAGTTTTAGAGGAAAGGTCTCAGAGTCTATTATATTGGCAGCTTAATAATACCGGTTCTTGTTTTCTCTTCATTTTTCTTTTGGTCTGGCTTTCTTTCTGGACCAGGTAACTTCTTGGGATACATGCTAGAAGATTTAAAATATAAAAAAAAATAATGCTTGCTGCAAGCTGCCTTCTTCTATTTTAGTACATCATCAGACTATGGGTGCAAACTTCTGGTGACTCATGAACTAGACTATCTCAAGCTTGGTGGAGTGACTTGGACAGCAGCGTCCCGTGTGACTTTCATATGTGCATTTTAAAAACACTCCAGAGATAAACTCATGCCAGCAAGAAGTGATTTTAATTTCCATCCGAGGGCTCTGAGTACTTTGGTGGGTGTGTAACCAATTTCCATTTCATTAGTTATGTAAGATGTCACTTATTCTTGTTACCTGCATCCAAATGTCTGATTCATTTCAGCACTGTATTAACACAACATATGGATTGTGTTATACATTGGCCTTCCCTTTAGTTTAATTTTGGAGGTTGGGGTAATAATTTACTAGAGAAACTTATGCTTTGTAAGTGTAAGGAGACTCTCCTCTGAGCTACTGACACATTATGGATGTACCTACATGCTCTTGTCTATAAATGTCAGTGTAATTTTTATTTACTTGTCTGACATTCCTTCCAAATTAGAAGATCTTTGATGATAAGATGTTGTCTGCCCCAGGGCCTTGCACAGCTTTAGAAAGGAGACGAGAATTAAGTATTTGTTGAATAAAATACATTTTTTTTGCCTGGGATCGTACAGTCAGGAACAGCTGAGCATAACTCATTTGTGGATCCACTCTACTCCAGTATTTTAGCTGGAGCAAAAGCCATGTGAGGCAATTGTAGCTGGGGAGATAAGCAGATTTCAGGTCTTGGAATCTTTTGTGTATCATGCCGAGGTTTTGTTATTCTCTTATGGACACGGGGGAAAGTTTAGGAGTTTCCATCTGAAGGGAGAGATGATCAGAAATGCATTTTGGAAAGATCACTTTGTTGGAGTGTCCGACCTTTTTTCTTTTCTGCCATACATTGGAAGAATAAGGGTTGTCTTGGGCCACATGTTAAATACACAAACACTAATGAAAACTGATGAGCAAAATGAATGTCTGCATGTACTTTTTGTGATAACTAACACTACAGATAAGCAAAAAACGTGCTCACAAAATCAGCATGTGGCCCATGGGGCACAGGTTGGACACCCCGAAACACCATGCAATTTTGTAAATGGTGGTCACTACTTATTAGTGGGATGAGAATGAATGAAATAATATATTAGGGAGGTGCATCTTGGCTCTCCACAATTCTCTTGGTTTTATTATTGGAGGCAGAATGCTGGCTTGGAAGGTGTAATGGACTGAATTGTGTCCCCACATTTGTTTGTTGAACCCCCCAGTACCTCAGAATGTGTCTGTATTTAGAGATGGGGCCCCCAAAGAGGTAACTAAGCTACATGGGCTCATTAGAGTGGGCCCTAATGTGGTGTGACTGGTGCCCTTATAATAAGGGGGGATAAGACACACCAGGAATGCCTGTGCACAGGTCGACACCCTGTGAAGAGGCAGTATGAGGGCAGACAGCTGCCAGGCCAGGAAAGAGGTCTCAGAGGAAGTCAGCCCTGCTGGCACCTTGATCTGGGGCTTTCAGCTTCCAGATAATGGTTTTAAAAAGTTTGTTGTTTAAACCACCCAGCCTGTAGTACTTTGTTATGGCAAGTATAGTAAACTAATAAAGAAAGCTTTACAGGCTGCTGGCATGGGCAAAAGTCATGTGAGTAATAGTACGAGCTTTTCTCTTCCCACCGATTGGAGGACTCAAGAGAGCTGGCAAAAAGCACTGTAAGTTCATTAGGCTGGAAAACATTTGCTCAAGTGTGGGAGATGAAGTATTAGAATGTCTGCCCAGTGGCTTCTCAGGTTCAAACAAAAGGTTGATCTCATCTCAGCAGATTTTTGCCTGACAGTAGCGGGATCCAGTAAGAGGCACCATGAAGTATTTCCCAGTTTTTTAGGGTTTTATCCATTACTTAAGTCATTTGTTTAGCATTTATTAAACATGCACATGTGTTTGCAATGAAGGCAAATGATCAGGTCCTATCCTTGAGGTTAGACTGACCCTGTTAATTAATTAGTTAATTACTATTAATTAGACATAGACTTTGCCCTCTGCAAGATAATAGTCTAGTGAAGATGGCAAAGGTGAAAACAGATGTAAAGGTTACAAAATAACACAATCAGGGCTCTAATAGAGATGTTGCCTGGGTGCTGTGGGAACACAGTGCGACTGGGGTTTAGGGAAAGTCTTCCATAGGAGGGGATATTTCACAGGGCCTTGAAGAGAGTGTAGGAGTTTTCAGGCTGATACAGGCACCAAGGGAGGAAGGGGATTCTAGAGCATGGCGAAACCCTGTACAAAGGCTCAGAGGGATGAGGGGACATGGTGCACTTGGGGATCAATGAGAACTGCGGCACAGTAAGATCCATGCAGGTGGGAGCAGACGGCCACAGGAGATGCTTCTGGAAAGCCGGCGACCGCCAAGTAGAGAAAGATCTGGTGCTCCACTGATTTGCAAGTAATGGAGATTGAGCGGTGGCACCAGATCACTGGGGACTCCATGGAGAGATCTGGCTCTCCAGGCAGCTTCCCCACTGGCAGCTTCTGACGTGGCACAGGCTTGGCCTGTGGGCCGCACTCTTTGCTGCCTCGCCTGTCTTGATTCCTGCCCCTTCTCTGAGCCTGTCTCTGAGCAGAGTGAGAGGGAGAATACCAGGAGATGAGGTCAGACGGCCGGGAGGGACAATGCCGTAGGGCACAGGTGTCCACTGTGAAGATCTGGCTTTTTCTCGGAGTAACTTTTGGCAGAGGAGTGGCCAGATCTGCCGCAGGTGCTAACGCGGTGGTTCTGGCGGTTGGGTGGAGAAGTGACTGCGGGAGCTAAGTCGAAGCAGGAGTGTCTAAGGTGCCAGATTGGGGCGTTCCTCTGGGGGAAGGGGAGTACGTTTTTGGTTGTGTGAAGGAGGGTGGCCTAGCTTTAGGTGGGAACAAAGGCGAGGAGAATCCAAAGAAGGGAAGGGGGCACGTGTGGATCTTGGGAAGCCGGTGGAAATCAGTTAGGGCACACAGTCCTGGCTTGTTCACTACTCAGCGCTGAATTCTCTCCCTGCCCGGTAGGGAGCCTCGTCATTGTGCGCGTGTTAGAGTGTGGGGCGGCCACTGCCTTTAAAGACGCTCCTGGCAGAGAATGAGCTGGGGACCTCGGCTCAGCCCACCAGACACCCATACCCAGAAACCTCAGTCTCCCTGGAATGACCTGCCGAAGACAGTCATTCCATCAGCGGAGAAATTCTTTCTGATGGCTGGAGCAAGGTGCGGATCCCTCTGGAGGCAATGGTTCCCACCCCAGGTGTATCTCAGGCCGAGTCCTTCCGCTGGGGCCCTTGGCTGGGCTTCCTCACCTGCATGCATCCTGCCGCTTCCAGATGGGGTTTTCTGACTTTGCCAGGCAGTTCTGTTGCTTACAACCAAGAACCCTGAAGATGCAATGGCAGAAGATTTTTTTTTCACCCTAGAATTTTCCAGAGTACTACTTTCTAAAGAAAGTCAGTTCCAATTGCAGCAACCTTCACTCAAGATTAGATTGGGGGGGTGAGAGGAGGTCACAGGAGCTATTCATCATGAGGACGTATTTAGATGGGAGGAGAGCGGGGGCGAGAACAAAGATCGGGAGATGCAGAGATGACATGAAACAAATTAAAATGTCTTATGAGATCAATTAGAATATCTCAGTAAAACTGACACATTATTCTTGTGAATTTTTTCTTTTAAAATTATTCTAACAATTCTTCTGAAGAGAGCTGCTGATTAAATTTTAATTCTGTTCTTGAGAATACTTCGTTGGCTGTTCCGATTATGTAGAAATACTTTCCTATGCACGAGGAAAAGTTGAGCACAATTTTTGTGGTTCTTTGCACTCATAAGTTTTCCTAAGTTGAAGAAGCTTGACTTCATTATCAATTAGAAACTTCGGGTACAAATGATTGGCGTGCTAAAAACAATGGACTGGGAGTCTGGAGTTTTAACAACAAAAACTCAGTTTTACTCCATTCAAGTAAGGAATTTGAAACAAATCATCTCAAAAACTTCCTGCAGTCCTAAAATTTTGATTTTACCTTAAACAATGAAAAAATCACTAAGACATTTTAGACATTCAGAGAAGTTTAAAAAATTGAATAACAGACATGAGTGTAAGTATCATCCAGCTTTAACATGTAATAATGATTTGCTGGGAGGCCGAGCCAGGTGGGTTGCTTGAGCTCATGAATTAGAGACCAGCCTGAGAAAAAGCGAGACCCTGTCTCTATTAAAAATAGAAAAACTGAGGCAAGAGGATCACTTGAGCCCAAGAGTTGGAGGTTGCTGTGAGCTATGATGCCACAGCACTTTACCCAGGGTGACATCTTGAGACTCTGTCTTAAAAAAAAAAGAATTATAAATATGATAATCATTTGCAATATTTGCTTCAGATTTTCCTTTTTGTTTTTAAAATTTTGCCATCTAATAAAATTGGCTTTTTCCCCTTTGTTGAATTTTTAAAGTGTTTTTCTTGTGGCAAAATTTGCATAACAAACTTTTACCACCTTGAACATTTGTAAGCGTCCACAGCATTAAGAGCATTCACATTACTGTAAAATCATCACCTACTTTTAGAACTCTTTCATCCTCCCAAACTGAAACCACATATCCATTGAACTGTAAACCATCATTCCGTTCTATCATTCTGAAATCCAGTCCTATGAATTTTCATACATGTGTAGATTGGCGTCACTGTCACCATAGTCGGATACCGAAGAGTCCCGCACTCCCTGAACCCCCAGGGCACTATCCCTTTGGAACCACACCCTCCTCCAGACAATCACTGTTCCCCATCACTATAGTTTTGTCTTTTAACGGATGTCATAAGTGGAATAATAGAGCATGTGACCTTCTAACGCTTTGGCTTCTTACACACACTGTGACGCCCTTGGATTCCGCCCAGGTTGCCCAATGTTCCTACATACAGTTTGTTTCTGTTTGGTGTTTCCTGAGCAGCCTCTCCAGCCCCAGGCCCCTTCCTCCCTCTCCAAAGGTAACCACTGGCCTGAAGTCCAAGTGTTAAGAGTCTCACAGATATTTTTATCCTTTTAGTACATATATATGTAGCCATCAAACAATATTTACTTTCTGTTTTCTACAGCTTAATATTTAAATAAATGTAAGCCATGCTGAAAATTGTTTTTCATGGCTAACCGTTATGTTTTTGAGGGATACCCATGTTGGAGCCGTGTTAGTGCTGGGTTACGGATAGTCACTGCTATACTATTCTGTTATATGATAATCTCATGTACTCATTTACCTACAGGTGCACATTTCCCCTGTCTATATTTCTGTCTCTTTACCCCACCCTGACTAGTGCTGTTCGGCTCCCTCTTTGACCCACATCCTCCCCGGGGCCTCTAGTCCCCATGCTGACTCTACTGATAGCTAGAAAAGCCCACTCTACGGAGGTAAGGGGTAAATCCCAAACCTCACCTCTTGACTACCTGAGTGGAGTCTGTGTCTGCATCCCTGGACCCCTGAGCCCCAAGTCTCCATGTGGTTTCTATCCTGGATGTGTATTGGAGTCATAATTTCTGGGTAATGGTACTTTTTTAAAAAGCCCCCAAGCGATTTTAAGATGCTTTCGGCTAACAAACCCCTGATTTCAGCCAACTAACCAACCAACCAACCAGTACTCCAGACAGCCTTCTGGAAACTTTGAGAACTCTCCAAGCTCTGCACACCCCATCGCCCGCCTTTTCACCTGTGGGAGCCGGAACCTTCACCTGCTTCTAGATCTGACCCTGAGGACCCGGCTCCAGTCCTACTGCTGCTAGGGGTTCCTCCTTATCTCTGGCACACAGGGATGTTTATCTCGTTTGCAAGCCTGGCTGCCGTTTATCAGTTCCCTCCATTTGCTGTTTATCTGTTTCTATACGGTGTAAAAGAAGATGTTGCCCAAGAGCATGAACTTATAGGAACGCTTCCTATCTCAGGCTCGGGAAAGCACACTTTACCTGTGAAGGACTGCTATTGCACCTTCAAAGGAACATATGCTGCCACCTTATAAATAGCTTCTCTTTGTGTTTTGTCTTTTAAAAACGAACGATTATTGCCTTTTCTCATTTCCAAAGTAATTCAGCTTGCGGTAAAAAGTTCAAACGCTATGGAAATGGATGGCTTGGAAAGCAAAAGGAAGTCTCCTGTAGTCATTCCTCTGCAGATGAGTACTGCAAATAATTCTGAATATATTTTTCCATATTTTTACTATACACATACTAACTTCTAAAAAATAAAAACGGAATTATATTGGAGACCTGTAGAGCCAATTGATGTTTGCACTGAGCGTATGGTGGAAAATGTTCTGTCCTCAGATAACCTATGTCATTATTCTTAATGGACATGTGGAACTCCTTTGCCTAGTTCACTTATGGGTGGTCATTTGGGATGTTTCAATTCTGGCATCACAGACTATAAACTTTTCTTACATACATCACTGTGCACTTATACAAGGTCAAAAACTGCTTTATCTCCTTGCAACCCACATTTGTTATTAAAGCCCAGAGGTAAGTGCATTTGTGAGGGGAAGGAGAGAGTGAAGGGAGGCTCTTGTCCTTCCCCGCATCAGGAGGCAGTGGTGGGCTAGGGCCCCTTTGCATGCTCAGCCCCAGGAGAATAAATGTCTTGAGTCTCAAAACTCTCAGTGCCCAGTGTGAGACAGATTCCCTTCACTCTGGCCCCCTCGTACCTTCCCAGTTGCTGAGCACTGGCCTCTGGAAGGCTAACTTAGAAGGATTAGTGTAGAGTTTTGAGTTTATTTTTTATCTTTTCTAATTACTTATAAAGTGCAATGTCTTTCAAACTGTAGAGCTGTGACCGACTGTGCATTATGAAAGCAAATGGTCATAAATAAGCAATTATAAAAAACCAAGAGAGTAATATAGAAAATAACAGAGTGTATAAATCACATGAAGTGTGAGTGTGTGTGTGTGTGTGTGTGTGTGTTGGGTGCTGCCTTAAGCCAAGCTCTCTGGAAGCAGAGCTCAAGACAAGAGATTTAGGCATAGGTGATCTGTTTAGGGAGTGCTCTTAGAAAAAAGGGGGTTTGAGAAAAGCTGGATGGGGGCTAGGGGAGGTTGAGCGAGAGTGTGCTGTCAGCCCAATCCTGGATGAGCTCTGAAGCTCTCACTGTCCCACAGAGTTGGTGCTGCCCAAGGGAGGGGCCATCCGATGCCCTTCGGTGTCCACAACAAGTCAGGGGCTACGACTGCTCCGAGAAAGAGGAGTGCAGAACCTTCTAGAAAGGCAGCTCCAGTTCAGCCAAGGGAAATTCTGCAGGGATGGAGGCAGCTGGAGTGTGGGTGTGCCAGCCTGAAACAGGTTGTCCATTAGTGTGGGTCATGGGGAAAAAAAAAGTTTCAGAAACCCTGGATTAGAAGAATTTAGTTCATCCACTTGTAGGGGAAAATTGAGGCCTTTATCACCACCTTTTCCTAATTTCATTAGACAAAGGCAAATCCCACATATAATTGGAATTATATCCCCATCAGAGATAGAGTCATCACAGTTCCTGAATAAATCAGGGGTGGGAAAGAAACAGAGATGATGTTTCTAATGCATTAAGTTTAAGCCTTACAGCCCAGCAGATACTAAGGAGGCTTAGAGCTGGGTTTCCTGGCTGGGAGCAGACCACGCGGGGGTGGAGGTGGGCAGGTTCTTAGGGGAACCCTGAATCCCACAAGAAGCATGACACATGTTCAGGAAGAATATTTTACAACTTGGATTTGTTTTTATTATTTACTACCATGAATATAACACAGGACAAAACATGAAACTCACATGAGCTTTTAAGATGAAGAGTAAAATTACAAACAGATTTCAGATCACCGATTGCCACTGTACCACTCTCTTTATACTCCCGGAGGTTCTTGTTCATTTGCCTGTGCAGTTAGGCAGTCAAGGAGAAAATTAGGAAAAGCAGCCGTTAGAGTAATTATTCCTCCCCTTTGAGGACAATCCAATTGACAGGGGAAGCTGGGCCCTGCATCCTTCAGTATCAAAACAGTTTGCAGGGAGCAGACATTCATCCACCCACAGTTTTGGTCACCAATCCTAAAATACCAGAACCATCCAGTCAGGCAACAGACAGTTATTAAGCGCCGACGAGGTGCTAGCCCTGGGGATGCAGTGATGAACAAGAAGGAACGTCTTGCTCTGATGGGCCGTTCTGGTCAAGGGAAACAGACAAAGCCATGTACATAATGCGGGAGGCATGAAGGCTGCACACCAACCCCCCGGATCTCTGTGTGGCAGGCACAAGGCAGGAGGGCACACCCAGGCTTCTTCTGGGTGGGTGGAGGCCTTGACTAGTCGCAGCCAGGGAGCTGTGCGTAACAGTGACGTGCACCCCTTCTGGGCTGAGCAGTGGTGTGAGGCTCCCTGGAGCTCTCTCTTCCTTCTGGCACCATGACCTGGGCAGTGCTCCATGGGGTCCCTGGCCCAGCCTCCCTGCAGCCGACAGGTGGTGTGAGAATGCTAGGAACCTTTATCGGTTAAACATCTGATATTTGAGGGTTGTTCATTACTGCACCATAATCTAGACTATCCTGCCTGATATAAAACAATAAACTAGAAGGAGTTGTGATAACTGCTGTGAATAAAATGAATAAGTTGCTAATATACTATGACGGGGCAGGGGAGGGGGTCTACATGGCCAGGGAATGCTTCTGTGAAGATGGGAAATGTGAGCTGGGACCTAACGGATCCAGGTAACCCATATTTCCACCCCTGTTTTGCTCTGTTCCTTAGACAAAGTAGCCCTAGAATCAGAGAACCAAGACAGGTGAGAAAGGAGGGGTGTGGACTTGCCGAGGGCACGCAGCTAGTTGATGGCGCAGCTGCTGCTCTAACTTCAGCATCTGATCGCGGGCGCAGGCCCTCCGCAGTAGGGCTGCAGAGAAGGCGAGTGAGGTGTCTGCAGTGAACTTGAAGGAGACATGCCCCAGGCCTGCCCTGCGCTTGCGTGAGTTTGTGTCCCCCTAATGCCGTGCCCTGGAGCTCACCCTGAAGTAGGCAGTCAGTCTCAGGGTCACACAGGGCTAGGCTGACACCCCCAAGAGTGCCTCCTTTAATCCTGCAGCCTAAGTGCCTTGCTGGCCTCACCCTAGCCCCAACTCTGTCTACACCATCATTCTAAGTAACAGTAATGTACAGGCAGATGGCATTTGGACGACTGTGGCTGTGTCCTTGGCTTTCTTGTGGGTGTCTGCTGCTCTAATCTGAAAATAGCACCTATCCTCATTGGGATCCTGTGACATAGGGAACCTAGGACTTCATGGTGGGAAAGCGTCATTTTTGATCTGCCAGAACTGGCTTCTTTCCAAAACTGTTGGTGGGCAACCAAGAAGGGGCTTGGAGAATGAGTCACAGGAGTTTGAAGAAGAGCTGGAGGGAGGCTGGCCCGTACCCACCTTTCCCTTCAGTGGGGTAAAAGCCTTTCTTCTACTCCGAAAAGAGAGGTTTCAATTGCAGAAAAGGATTCAGTCTCGTTTCCACAGGTGCCAGTGACCATCAGCACCCTCTTTCCTGGCGGCAGGATTTGTAAAGGAGGATGGGAGGGGCTGGCAGCTGACCTTTGTCAGCCGCTCCTACACTTGGGGCACAAGTAGGTGCTTCACATACCTCGATCTCATTTTCCCACCCATCGGCAAGATGAGGTTGGTTTTCTTATCTGCACCTCAGAGGCAGAAACTCGCTTTCAGAGAGTGAGGACCTTGCCCATTGGAATGCATGTCTGTCTATCTTACCCACTTGAGGACAAAGGGCACAGAAAGGGTGAACCGTGGTGGCCAGAAGTGCTAACCCAGAGGAAAGGACAGGTGACAGAAGAGAGACAGAGCCACCTACTTTACAAGGTTGTCTTAACCCAGCCCACCCCTAATTTGGGGTAAAAGTTCCCAACTCTACCACCTTCTGGATCATTCTTTTTAGGAATTTTCTGCTAAGTGTTGAACAAGCAGGTGTGTATTTAACAAAAACATTTGTTAGATCTTCAGTGGGAAATCTCCATTTTGCCACTTTCATATTCCATTCAGTTTTACTGAGGTATAATTTGCAAACCGTGGAGTTCACCTGTTGTAAGTGAGCAGCTGGAAGATTTTTAGTCGATTTACACAGCTATGCAGCCATCACCACTTCCCTCAGTCTCCAAAGTTCCTTGTCCTGCCTGTTCATGGTTAACTCCCTTCCCTTCCACCCAGCTGCAGACAATCTCTACTTCGTGTCTGTAGTTTTGCTGTTGGTAGAGCTACCCTATGATGGAATCACACAACGTATGGCCTTTTGTATTTGGCTCTCCCCCGTGGTCCAGTGTTTTTGAAGTTCAACTACGTTGTTGTTTGTGTCAGTACTTATCCATTACATTGCTGAGCACTATTCCATGGGATGGATATTCCCTCCACCCAGGTGAATGCTTCTGTCCCCTTTAAAATGCATGCTCAGGGGACTTGATCAAGCTAAAAAGCTTTTGCACAGCTCAGAGGACCACAAACAAAGCAAACAGCCTTCAGAATGGGAGAAGATTTTGGCATGTTATGAATCTGACAAAGCCCTGATAAGTAGAATCTACAGAGAACTGAAATTAAATGATAAGAAAACTGCAAACCACCCTCTCTATAAGCGGGCAAGAGATTTGAACAGAAACTTCTTGGAGGGTGACAGGCCAATGGCCAGTAAACACTTGAAAAAATGCTCATCATCTTTACTCATCAGAGAAACGCAAATCAAAACCACTCCAATCACCTAACCCCAGCAAGATTAGCCCACATCACAAAGTCCCCAAACACCAGACGCTGGTGTGGATGCGGAGAGAAGGGAACACTTCTACACTAAAATACGTTCTTCTTAGTAAAGTATTGCAAGAATGGAAAAATAAATATCCAATGTACTCCATACTCATCTGAAATCAATATATAAACAATTACATGTTCGTAAGAACAATAAAACACTAATCTAGTCCAGTTTGGGGGTAGAGGGAAGCAGGAGGGGGGATGGGGAAGGACATATGGCAGAAGGAGGGAGGGCAGGAGGCGGGATCGCACCTAATACGCACATTGTGAGGGTGTATAACACACCCCTGCGTCAGGGGCTCTTCTACAAATGGAACTTTACCCCAGAAGCGAGAACAATGTAACCTAAAATGCGTACCTTCATATTAAAGTAATAAATAAATTAATTAATTAATAAAATTAATAAAATGCATGCCTGAAAACGTAATCTCCAGCGCAACAGTATTAAAAGATGAGGCCACTGGGAGGGAATTAGACCAGGAGTGTTCTGCTCTCACCGATGAAATTAGCACCTTATAAAAAAGATAGAGGGAACTAGCCAGAACCCTTTTGTTCTTTCATCTCTTCTGCCACGTAAGGGCACAGTGTCTGCCTTCTCCAGAGAACACAATGACAAGGCTCTACCTTGAAGTAGAGACTGGGTTCTTATCAGACGCTGAAATTAATGTCACAGTCACAGTAGTACACACCTGTACTGTAGTCCCAGCTACTCTGGAGGCTACGGCAGGAAGATTGCTTGAGCCCAAGAGTTTGAGGCTGCAATGAGTTATGATGACGCCTCTGCATTCTAGCCTGGAAAACAGAGCAAGACTCTCTCTCTCATACACACACACTAGAGTCCTTTTTAATGTTTGAGCCAGCTTTTTATCAGCACAGGTCCACTCTGTCTGTTCCTTGCCCCACAGAAACACAGTCCACCTCCACCTGCCTATGCCTAGAGCCAGCTGAACCCATGTCAACCACATCTCTTCCAGCTAAATAGCTTTGGCTCCTTTCCCTCCAGGGGCTCTCTCCTCTACTCTCAGCCCTCTCAGTGCTTCCTGATGCTAATGTCCTGTACATGGCATGTGCCACTTGGTATTTGGACATTAGAGCTTTGAAAGCCAGGGATGGCTGGGAACGTGTAGTTGGATGGATTTCCCAGAGGATGCTGGAGGGAAAACAGTTGCTGACTTCCATTCCGATTTGTCAAGCAAGACAGCTGGAATTGTTAGGCCTTTTGATTCCTAAGACTCTCGGGGAGAGGGAAGGCCAGGGCAGAAAGGGACCTATAAGAAAAGGATGAAGAAGAAAACTCAAGAATCATACGTGTCACTCACTAGCACACTTACAGAGCTGACAGTTTACCCTCTCATTGCACTTGTGGCCCAGCTGTAACGACTGTTCTTTTTGCCTGGACCTGAAAAGATTCCTTGCCTTGTGGCCCCTTCCTCAGTCTTCAAAGCCTGAGACAAGTCTTTCTCCCATTGCATCACCCTGCCCTCCTCTCCTGCCTCTGTCTTTCATTTTTAAGGACTCTTAGGATGATTCTGGGCCCACATGGGTAATCCAGGATAATCTCCCTATCCAAAAGGCAGCTGGTTAGCAACCTCTGTTCTCTTGCAACCTTGATGCCCTTTTGTTACGTAAGATAATATGTCCACAGGTTCCAGGAATTAGGATAAGGACACCTTTGGCAGGTCATAATTCCACCTATGATAGCACCATTAACTAGAATTGAGAAATTTGAAGTTGAGTTTTCAAAATTACCAGAATGAGTTGATGGTTGCCACCATATTCTATTGATTCTAGGTGTCAAAGATGACAAAATGGCAAAAATGATTCTAGGTGTCAAAGATCAGTGGAAAATGAAAGATGCTTGCTCAGAAGTCATTTCATTCTTGGAGTGAAGTGGTGAAAACAGTTGAACCTCCATAGCTGACCACCTCCCTTTATTGACCAACCCCTTAAGTTGACCTAATTTTCATAGACCAGACATGCACCTATCTACTCAAAGGAAGTTCCTTATGTTGACAGCCTCCGTATGTTGACCAGTTTGTTGTAGTCCTTTGTGTGGTCAACTTACAGAGGTTCTACTGTATTTTATTTGAAAAGCTCATAGTAATTGAAATGGATTGAATAGTGTTCTCCAGAAAGGTTTCTCCAACTCCTAACCCTTGATGCCTGTGAATGTGACCGTTTTGGGAAATAGCGTCTTCATAGATAGAATTAAGTCAAGGATCTCAAAATGAGATCATCCTAGATGTAGGGTGGGTCTTAAGTCCAGTGACTGGTTTCCTTGTAAGACAAAGGAAAGGGGTATTTGAGAACACACACAGAGGAATAGGCTATATGAAGATAGAGGCAGAAATTGGATTCATGCAGACACGTTCACTGCCAAGGGTTGCCAACCATCATCAGAAGCTGGGAGAGGCCTGGCACAGATTCTCCCCAGAGCCTCCTTAAGGAATCAGCCCTGCTGACACCTTCATTCTGGACCCTCAGCCTTCACAACCATGAGAGAATAAATTTCTGCATTTCTTTAGCCACACAGTTTGTGGTAATTTGTCACAGCAGCCCTTGGAAACAAATGCCGTCAGCGCTTAGCCAACTTCTCCTGCCAACTGATAATACACGGTTCCTGTTAGCTTCGCTTTACTCAGAGAGGCTGTTTGTTCACTGTTCCAGCTGCCCCTGTGACATTTGGAAAGTTCAGAGGCCGTGCCTATGAAGGCAAAATAAAACAGAAATTCGAGGTAATCATTTGCTTTCTACGGGAAAGGGAATCTAGGAGTTATTGAGCTGGCGCTGTGTCAGACATGCTGTAGTAATTATTTTTCGTAATCCCCATAATGTCTTTATGAGGAAGGAACTATGATAATCTCCATTTCAGAGCCGTGAAAACTGCCACAGACAGAATAGGTGATGAGCAGAGATTCTAACTCGGCTCTTCCCAAACCCTCAACATTTCTGCCTGAAGATTCAAACTAGAAGTTGAAACTGATTAAATCTTCCAAAGAATTGTTCAAATTTCCTCCTGAAGTTGTCTTTTAGGTAGAAAAAGCTAGAAAGTTGAAGTGTTCCTATAGTCAACTATTAAAGTTAAAAAAAAAGTGATGAGTTGAATAAATCCAGAATATTCCTTCATATTCATATCATACCCAAAGGCTTTTTCCTAAGAGAAGCTACTGAAGAATCAAGTCATTAAAAAATGTCAGAAGCTGCTGCGCGGATCTCACTGATACTCATTTGATTATGAAAATATTATCTTTCCCCACAGCTATGCTTTTGTCAGGGGTGTGGAAAGATAACTGAACAGGCAGGCCAAAGGCTCAGAGAATTCATTACCAAGATAAGTAGGAAAAAGGGAATTTTGAGAGGCTCTTAGGGGACTTCCAGGGGATGCCAGGGCAATCATTCTTTTTGGTGTCTCCAATACAGCCCGGTTCTGTTCAGAAAGTGGAGACAATTCGATAAGCTTGATGCTTTCTGGGCTACCCCAGGGGTCGTGTTCAAGGGTAACACCTTGAGTGTCTTCCCTTCTACCATTTCAAAGAAGGCTTATTTTAAACAAAGTTAAAGCCAAGCCAAGTGGGTGGCTATGACCTCATCCCAAGGTCACCGAGGGGTCA
The DNA here is from genome assembly GCA_963574655.1 of Perodicticus potto. NCBI lineage: Eukaryota > Metazoa > Chordata > Mammalia > Primates > Lorisidae > Perodicticus > Perodicticus potto. Next base: position 46,285 of record CAUYRH010070735.1, on the reverse strand, counting down.
CCTACTAATCTGGGTAGAAAATAAGCTCCTCTTTCTGTGTCTCTCACTCCTGAGATAATGTCATTTTTAACTCCTAAAATCCTGAATTTCAGTGATAACTCTCAGGACTTACTCAGGCCAAGCCAGTAATCCTGGTTATAATCTCTTTGTGAACAGAAAACCAAAAATTGGGATGCTTCCATCTTGTCCTCTGGTCCCACCTGCTGCTCTTGTCAAACCCAGGCCAGTGGGCCACTCTAAAGCAGGACTTGACTTGCTACTGGAGAACTGGGAGCCCGAGCTCAGGGCTGGGACACTGTGCCCTCTCATGTCACAGCGCCAGCTGGGCTATGAGAATGTGTGGAGGGCATGGAGCTGATGAAGGGATGGAAAAGGTGCCTGTGTCCCGAGCGCCGTTGGCCAACCCTGTCTCCAGATGCCTGTGGCCCTTCCCTCTAGTTTCAGAATCAGCCCCCATAGCCTCACCTCCAACTCCCTCATTCCTGGTCAGATGTGGGTGAGAGGACATGTGCTGTTGGCAGGGCAGTGGTAGAAAGTGAAATTGGACGGGCAGGGTGCAGCCAGGGCATGGCAGACCTGGGATGCTCGGCCAAGGTTCCCGAGAGGCAATGCACTTGGACAAACCCTCAGCAGTGGTTTCCTGAGTATAAACGGGCAGGGAGATTTCCCCATTTCCCTCTTGGAGTCATGGTGAAGTTCAGATCAGTCGATGCAGGTGAAAACACTGTGTGCCCTGAGGAACAGCCGAAGGCACAGGTTCTCACACCATATTATACAAGAGCATGGCTTTTGAGAGAGAGTTTTGAGCTGGAGATGTACCACCCGCCCAGCAATCGCGCCTCCACTTCCAACCACTGTGGCCTGTGTCTCAGAGATCTTGGTCTTCCTGTAGAGCGTCCCTAGGTGACTGAGGAGAATGTGCCCACCCCGCCAACTCACCCTGGGAAGCTGCCTGGGGGTCCCTTTAGTCACTTGTCCTCTCTGTGTGAGTGAGCTAGAGAGTTGGGATCTACTGGCAGCTTAATGTTTGGGATTCTTTCCATTTTTGGTGACGAGGGCTCCTCACGTCCGTCGTGTTCTTGCTCAGTTCCAACTGGGCTGTGTCTGAGGGAAAGAAGGCGTTTGGAATGAACGCTGCCTTGGAGTTTCCTTTCCTTTCCTTTGAGTTTGAGAGGGCAGGCTGCGGAGTGAGATGTGCTCAAGACTGGGGGCAGGGCTTCGAGGTCTGAAGTTGGGCTGTGCTCCCCAACCTCGGCACTTCCCTCACCGAGACGTGATTTTCCTACCTGTAATATAAAAGCATTAATCAACATAACTTACAGGGGTACATCTAGCTCTACCATTCAGTGACTCTGGATTTTGTAACCCTGCTTACTCAATTTCTATTGTTTTCTGAAAACTTGACCTCCCCGAAACTGTCCCCTCTCCTCTCCGCCTCCTGACAGAACACAATGGCATTTTCATCGTCTTGACATTGACACGCATTAGAGAATTTTACATCCCAGTGAGTATTCACAGTGACAGAGAGAAGCACAAGTTTGATATAATTTGTGATGTCTGATGTGATTCTTCCCCTCCTCCCTCTCCCTCTGTCCCTATCACTCATGTGTCTCTCTATTTAGACGGGTCCCATGCACGCTGGTTTGCTTGAAGCTCAAGGAATGCAGGGGTACAGCTCTTCTGAGTTTGCCAGATGCTTCTAGAATCAAGCTGCAACTCTGCTTGCTGCCTCAGAGGAGAGGGTGGCAGGGCGAATCCCTGCCCAGACGCCAGCAACCTCACTTTGGATTTCTTCAGTCTGAAATCTCTTGAAAGCCACCCCGGCCACTTATGAGCGGGGTGACCTTGGACAATTTATCTGGCCTTACTATGCCTCAGTTTCCTCTTATATAAAATGAGAATGATACAGTATGTACCTCATAGGGTTGTTAAGACTTCCTGCTTCAGAATAATCTGAAGTATTTGTCCAACATCCAGATTCGGGGTCCCCAGTTCAAATGTACTGAATCAGGAGCTCTGTAGTTGGGACCCCAAATCTGTGCTTTTAACAGCTCCCAAAAGCCACACTCTTGTATATTATGGTGTGAGAACCTGTGCCTTCAGCTGTTTCCCAGTGCACACAGTGTTTTCACCTGCATTGACTCATCTGAACTTCACCCTGACTCCCAGAGGGAAATGGGGAAATCTCCCCACCTATTTATATTCAGGAAATCACTGCTGAGGGGTGAAGTGCATTGTCCAAGGTCAGACAGGCCCCCAAAACTCCTGATGCCGAATACGCCTGTTTTCTCTCCTGGTGCCGCCTCTTCTGCAGGAAAGAATGCTAGTGCGTAGCCCATCAGAGAATTTGGCTTGACTTGTTTTCATTTCTTCTTTCTATTTAGTGGATGAGTTTCCTTTCTCCTGTTTGGCAGATAGCCATTGTCTCCCTTTATAAATGTTTTTATCTGCTGCCGCTTTTATCTTATCAGACCCACAGTATGTCTTGCTGTTCCTAAAGATAATTCCTGCTTTGCTGTACGTCACCAGTGTCATCTCAGTCGCTGCTCAAAATAACAAATAGATTTGTTTCCAGTATAGAAAGAACCAGGCAGGGCCCTACTTAGCGAGAGCAAGAATTCTGCACTGCCTGCCATGCCCTGAAAGGGACGTGGCTGCACATACTTTGAGAGATTCGGAGGACCCATGTCCCTGATATTTTAAGGAGCATGATTTTGAGTGCCCCCAGGAACTGAATAAATAAGAATGAATTGGGAGAAAGTGGGGTGCTGCAGTCTGGACAAGTTGGGAGTAGTCTCTTGGGAACACGGACGCCCACACGCAGAGTGGAGAAGCAGAGAGCACGCCAGGATCGGGGCAGGTTACCGTCACCTTATTTGCAAACTGAGTGGCCCAGAAAGAGAGTGAGTTGGCTCTTCTGAAGGGAGACAGGCACTGCTCTTATTTTCTGTTTTCTGTGCCAGGACTAGCCAATTCTTAGAGGATGCGAAGGGCCCGCCAGGACCATGTCTCTGATGTGCAGAGCAGCCGTCCAGCACCTTGCTCCTTCCCCTGTCTGGCCCAGAGACCAGGAGGCCTTGATCATCCGAGGCTAGGTACAGGCACCCAGCCCCCACTCTTGTCATTTAGAAGCTGTCAAAATTATCCAAACTAGGCGATCTAGAAGTGTTCACCCTGCTCACTTAGAAACCCCAATAAAAGCCGTGGCCCCAGTGGGCCCCTCCCCCCTGCCCCGGTGTCTTTCCCGTGTGGCCCTGGTAATGTGCCTTGCCTGTCTCCTGTCTCCAGGACCTGTGAGCACAATAAACTTGTCATTTCCTGAGTCTTTCCTGTGTCTCCTCATGTGGCAGCACCTGGCTGACAAGCTCATAAAAGAACACAAAACAAGAAGCCGTGATCCCCACCCTGGCCCTTGCCTTGGGGCATTTGGTTTGCAAGAGACATCAGATTTGCCTGCTGGATGCTGTGTGAGCCGAGTGGCGCATTAGTGGCTGGGGTTAAGGATGCAAAGTACGTGTTCCATGCCCCGTGACACTGCCGAACAGAGAGAGAAGGCAAGACAGGTGGCAGCAGGGCATGGGGGTGAGACGCCTTCAGGCCTGTTAGACAGCAAGTTGCTGTTCGTCTTTTCTTTTAGTAAAACTTGCTGCGATGCTCGGCGGCCAGCATTCTTGCAAGCAGCACCCACTTCTCAGCCTGCCTGCCCTGTGGGTGCGAGAGCCCCAGTGTGTGCCGGTGTGTGGATGGAGGTAAATCAGGCTTCATATCATGGGCATCTTGGATCGAAGTTTCCTCACTGGATGATGAGCTCCTGTAACTATTTCCCCAGAGCCCTGGGTTTCTCAGCCTTGACACTGTCAACACTTTGGGCACTGTGGGCCATGGCCTGTGTGGTGTAGGATGTTCAGCAGCCTTCCAGGACTCTACCCGCTAGATGCCAGAAGTACACTTTGGAGCTGAGGTTCTCCTGCCTCTGTATCTGCAAATCGCTTCCCCTCTATGGCCCTCCTTCCTCGACTGGCTCACGAGAGGTGTCTGCGTGAGACATGGTGTTGCTGCCACCAGGTAGGCTCCGCCACTGGGAAGGAGCTGGGGACATGACAGCAAGGACCAGTGTAGCCATGGCCCCTCCTCATCAGTCTGGCCTCTGTAAACCAACAGCAGCCACCAGAGTGTGAAGACTGCTGCTTCCCTTCCGCCCCCAAGTCCCACACAAATCCACACTTGATATTCAAATTAGAACACCCTGTAGAGGGGATCTGGGCAAGGGAGCGCCCAGCTGAAACAAGGTGACTCTAGAACAATCCAAGCACAAGGGGGTGTAGAACTAGTGATCCTTTTTTTTTGGTTGTTCATTTGTTTTAAATCTCCCTTTTTTTCTGCAGTTATATCTTGGCGTAGTAGACACTTCCATTTTTGCATTCCCTTATCCGTGCCATGACTCTTCCCTGCCATTGGGCACATTTAAATGTGTCCCTCAAGAAAGCAAAGGGCACAATCCAATGACACACCATTTGCAACTTGTTCACGAGAAAACCAGCAAACAGCTGCTCTCTGGCCTTGGGCTACTTTGGAAAACGCAGAAGGTCATATGGGAGAGAAGCAGATTTGTGACAGGCTCGAGCTGGTGGCTGGACTTTAGTCCTCAGTTTCAGATGCTGGAAAAGAGAAATCACTGAAATAAGTAGGGTTCACGGTGAACCCTACTTATTTGGAGGTTCAATTTCCCACATTGCAATATTTAAGACTTACTCTCCAGTTACTCGTGTGCACCAGTGGCCCTGCACGGTGGTGGGGGCGACTGTCGGGGATGTTACACTGAGTTAGTTGCTGCGTTTTCCCCCAGGGTTTAGGAAGCCTCAGAGGGGAAAAGTGCTGGAAATTGCTTTTAAAAATGAGCAACGTGCTGACCTCTCTCAGAGCTTCCTCGGCAGCTTTTGTGGGTGTAGCACACACCGCCACCAAGCCATCGCCACGCGGTTCGTTCTAACGACCGTTCAGGGGATCTCACTCTAGTAGATTTTGACTGAGCACAGCCACGACCGAGGAAGATGGGGTGAGAGGCCTCTCTGCTGAGCTGTCAGAAGATGGAAGACAAGGAAATGAGGGGGAGAATAAGAGGCTCAACAAGTCTACAGGGTACAGAACATACAACCTGTTCCGGTCAGGGACAGAAAAAATGACTTACCCTCAGCTAGTGATAGGAATGTGGTTCTTCTGGCACTAGGTCCCCAAGAGTGTTCATGCACTAAACGGCTCTTTATAAAATCTGCGTCCTCTGCATTCCCTTTATTCAGCTAAGGAAGGCAATATTGTCTAATAAAAATAACAATATTAATAATAATAATGATTGCCAACACATATGGAGCACTTGCTATGTGCTGGAGGTTATTCTAAATACATCACGTGTGTTAGCGCGTTTAGTTCTCACAACACCCTCGTTAGCTGGGCGCATCCTTACTGTGATGCAGAGACGGAGGCACAGAGGGGTTGAGTAACACAGGTGAGTTGGCCAAGGCCGGGATTAAAAGCGTTGACTTTGAATTCAGACCAGGAATTGCTCCATGTTTGACCTTGGGCAAGTTGATTAATGCAAATGAGTTTTAGTTTCTCATCTATAAAGTGGGAATAATAACAGTTGCTATATCTCAGAGCCGAGGTGAGAATTAAATATTATTGTGACATTTATATGTCTGGTACATAATAAAAGCTTGGTAAATGGTCTGTTAGAATTATTATTTTCTAGAATCTTTTATGTCTCGCTCACTCCAGCTGCCCTCAAGCCTTTCCACCTTGCATCACTGTCTCTGTGCATGTGTGTATGTGCACACATGTGCCCTCATAGTCACTTGGGGAAAAAGGGAGATGAAAAAATAGAGCAGCCACTCAGAACTCAGTCTAGACTGGGGACCGTGCAATGGGCTGCAGCCTCCCTGGGGTGGCATCTGTCTGCCACTTTTTGTTTGTTGATTTATTTTGATTTGACACACCAGGGCAGATGGCTGGGGGAAGGGGGGTAGATGAGAGTCAATATTTGGTGACACATGAATAATGCACTTGTAGAATTAATCAGCCTTGTCACTTTGGGCTAGTTGCCATGGCTATGGAGGACCATATGTCTTGTGTAAATCAAAGAAGAGGGATAGTGGCATATCCTGCTCCCTGTTTTTCTCAATACCAGGCTTCTCAAAGAGTCTTTGCCTTCTCTGTCAAGGCCATGGTCTCAGACATCTTAGGTACTACGAATGGCAAGGGAGGCCTGCCTATGCCCCTGGAAGTTGAGATGGCCTTTGTGTCTGTCTCAGCGATCATGTGCATTTTAGGGCATTGGTTTGAAGACCAGCAAACAGGTTTGGAAACCAACAGAATTACCAAAATTTTGTTTTGCCACCAAGCAAAAAAGAAAAGAGAAGAGAAAAAACCTACCATTACTTGATAAAGAGACATTTTAAGGCCGAAAAGTAGGGAAGACATAAGTTTAGAATAGAAGATAGTTCTTCAAACAGAAGAAATTTAGTTTCATGAAAAACTCTCCATTTTTTTCTCATTTCATTGATGACTAGTGAAAACTTCTTGACAATTGGCCATGTAGGTGAACTTCATGTGTGTGGAGGCAAGAAGACAGAATACTCAAAATAGTGCTTCTTTTGGTATCCTAGTGAGTGTGGTTACTAGAGGGGCAGAGCTAGTAGCTACTCAGGGCCTCAGTATTTCCTGCCATAAAATGGGTATATCCATTCTCATCTTGCTTCCCTCACAGAGTAGTTCTGAGGATTAACTAGATGATATAGGTGAAAAGAAATGATAAATTCTTATCCTATTTGGGAGGTTCTTGTGGGCAGCAGCAGTGTTCTTTGATGTCCCTTGGGTCTGTTATACAGAAAGTACTAGATACGAGTCTACTGGCTGGATCACACAGCGGTCAGAAGAGTGACTATGACAGCAGGAAATCAAACCAGTCAGGCGGGGAGGGCGCTGCCAGGACAAGACCCCCCTCCCTTTTCAGGTCAGCAGCTGCATATCTTTGCATTCATAAACACTAGATTCAACATTTTCCCTCGACTCCACAGGTCTTGCATCTCCAAAATGCTCCATCTGTTATCTCTGGAATCTAGTTATTTTTCTTTTTCTTGGTGAAGCTCTTTCAAAGGGTAACTGTTTGGGGTACTTAAGACACACAGATTTGGGGTGTTAACCCTGGAATTAGACCACCTGGGTTCAGATACTGCCTCCTCTGTTTACCAGCTTCTTCAGCAAGTTACTTAACCTCTCAGTGCCTCAGTTTCCTCCTTTGCAAATGGGGGTAATAAGAGAACCCTCCCCAGGAGGCTTTATGAGGATTAAAAGAAATTAGTTTGTGCCAAATACTTAGGATAGTGCTGGGCCGTAATGGTCAGAGGCCACAATGAGACACCCTCAAAGAATGGGGAGATAAGATTATTCCATGAGGGTCTAACCAGATCCCAGCAGATATAAATGGAATCTAAGAAGAACAGGTTGGCCCCCAAGCCTCTGAGATTTGACTAATTTGATTAAATACTTCAATGCATTTAAAGATAGGCAATGTTAATCACAAGGGCATAGTCACCATGGAAACTAAGATAAAGGAGAGGCTCTGAGACAAAAGTGGGCAATGTCCATCTGAACTTTGTCTTGACTGGTGTTGGTGTGGGGGAGAATTGACCACCATGTCTTAAGGGTTCCCGGCCTACTCTAAGGTCAGACTCCTCAGTGGAGACGGGTGCTCCAGGCAGTCATAACGGTTGCCACCTTTCACCTGCCTGATTGCTCTCTATCCTGCTCCAGGACCACAGAACAACATTCCATAGCCAGGGGGCTTCCCCCCTCTTCAGGAGGAGAATTCATTTCTGCGTCTGTCTCCTGCTCTTGGTCAGCCGCTTTCCTTGTGCCTACCCTCAGATGAAAGGTCAGACCGCAGACTACCATCAAGGCAGTAAATGAATAGACACCATCCTGGGATGCCTATCTGGAGACAGCCGTCACACCTTCTCCAACACTCCAGGCAGCTCCTTTTCTTACTTTGAACGTCCGTCCGCAGGCAGAAGTCATTCTCTGACAGCTGGTGCACAGACGGGGGGCAGCTCCCGAGTCCAGGAAGGTGCTGGCATCCAACGTGCCGTGTGCACTGCTGACAGGGGCATCGAGCGCCCTGGGCGGGATCAGACCCACCTGGAATAGAGTCCCAGGTGGCGCTTCCTTCTGCCCAGCAATTAGCTGTGTCGCTGAGGCTGGCAGATGCCGCGGCAACCTTGGAGTGCTTTGTAAGAGTTGATTTAGGAGGGGAGACAAGCCACATCAAACCTCCATTTGTTCTGGAATAATAATGACTGGCCCCACGGTTTTGACCTCAGCAGTGAAACCAGATAAAAAACATTCTTAGTGACAGGAATATGAGTTGGATTACCCTGGAGTGGCTTTCAAAATGCCATGGATCTTGCAGCCAGAAATTTGATCTCAAAAGTTGAGAAGGAGCCAGAAGAGAGTCATGGAACTTTCTGCTCCTCCCCAAACACTCCAGGCCGCTTGTGCTTCAAGCTGTCGCTTGTGATGCTATCCAGTAACCCCAAATGCCTCCCTTCCCTGTCTCTGGCAAACACCCATCTTCTAAAACTCAACCCAAGCAATGGAGCTGGAATGAGTTTAGGGGCACCTGGTTCAGTGGTTCTCAGCCCTTTGACCACCAAAACCCTTTCATTAGTTTACTGTACACATGTGAGCTCTGTGTTTTGCAGATTTTTGTCTCCCAAAGAAACAGAATTTACCAAATAATAATGAATTAATTGACCAAAGACTTACACAACCAGCAAACTGAACTTCCAATCAGCAAATAACCATTCTGTGTTAATCTGATTCCAGCCCAATGCAAAGAAACTTGATGTTTTTAGTAGTCGGGGGCAGCCTGATGTCTGGTTACTGTGCAAATTCTGTTAACTGTGCAAATTCAGGTAGGTTTTCTGTAGGAAATAGCCAGAGAAAACTGATGATTATTTTCTAGAGTCTTTAGAGATCTGGAGGCCCTCCTCTTGGAACCAATCTAAACCTCACTATTCAAATGTATTCATTCCTTGGTTATGTTGGGACAGTGGCTGCTTTTCTACACGTTCGGAACACTGCGCTAGGCTCTCTCACGTAAGTGATCTCACGGAGAAGTCATATCACCTGTATGAGGTGGGTAGTGCCATCCTATATCATCCCCATTCCACAGATGAGGAAACTGAGATAAGGATAAGTAAGTTTCTTGAGGACATTTAACCATTAAGAGTAGGTGACAGGCCTAGTGCTAGTGACTCGTGCCTCTAATCCTAGCACCCTTGGAGGCTGAGGTAGGTGGGTGGGTCGCTTGGCTCAGGAGTTCGAGACCAGCCTGAGCAAGACCCCATATCTAAAAAAAACAGCTGGGCATTGTGGCGAGGACCTGTAGTCCCAGCTACTTGGGAGGCTGAGGCAAGAGGATCACTTTTGCCCACGAATTTGAAGTTAATATGAGCTGTGATGCCACAGCACTCTACTGAGGGCCACAGAGTGAGATTCTGTCTCAAGAAAAAAGAAAAAAAAAAGAATACATGACAGAAGTAGGACACTGAGCCAGGTTGTTTTGTTTTATTGCTGGCTTATTGAGATGTAATTCACATATTACATAACTCACCATTTAATGTATATAATTCGATGGTTGAGTATATGTGAGGTTACACATATTGAGGTTATCACCTCAATCTGTTTTAGAAGTGTTCATCATCCTTTAAAGAAACTCCATACCTATTTGCCTGTCTCTCCCCATTTCTCCCAATCCCCCTGGGCCCCAGGCAACCTCTGATCTATAGTCTGCCTGTAGGGTAGACTTGCCCATTCTTGTGTAAATTGACCCAAGGTTAAAATCTACAGGCCTACAAGCTCTTGCCTCAGAGTTGAGGCAGGATTACAAACACTCTACATAATTTTATAGACTATTTCTTATGTACTTGGAAAACAGAGTGCATAAAGGCTACATTCTTCATGTCTAAAGTGCACAGTAATGCAAATATTATTCCTTATCAGGGTAAAAAAAATGGCATACAATTATTTAGCTGTCAAATTCTTAACACTGAAATGGCCATACACTGTTTCGTACCACAGAAAGTGACTGGAGGATGTGCATATTGGTTATAGGCAACTGCCCAGCACTTGAGAAAAGAGATCCCTCTTACCCTCTGGCTAAGCCTTCTTATCATATTGTTCTGAGCTGAGACAACAAACTGCCTTTGTGTTACCTGGGGTTTCCCTCTCCAGGTTGCAGGGGTCCTGGTCCGGAGGTCTGAGGTCCCTTCCTACCCGAAAGACCCTTCTGTGTTTTCTGACTCTCCTGCTCTCCTCTCCTTGACCTTCCCTCGCCTGCAAGTTGCTGTTGGCAACATGATTTATTCTCCTGCCACAGATGGCGGGGATGTTTAACACCCATGTCTAATAGTTCTCCATATAGAATCCCCCTCTTGTCAGTGGCTTTGTCTGTTGGGTTCAGGTTCCATGTTCCCAGGTGATTAATTATTCCTGCTGGTTCATCCTTTCGTATCTTTGGGGTCTGTCCTGAAAGTCTGTCTTGAGTGCAAGTGTTTGGCTTGTACCTCGGGTGTCAGTGAAAACTCATATTCTGCAGGTTATGACAGACATGGATAGGCCTTCTAGAAACTGATGTTGTACAAAGAGTCATCTTTGTCCCTTTGTTCATTCATTCATTCATTCATTTTCTCATCCTCAGCTTCTCAAGCATCATGGGTGTGTGGGGCACAGCCTCACTCCCTGCAAGGTGCTCCCTTCCCTGGCCCTGTTTCTCATCTGGGGAATAAGTACACTTGGGGTACCAGACGTGGGTCTCAGTTGGGGTTGACTGAGCTTTAGATAATTATAGGCTCTCTCTCTGGAGGATCAGATTTAGTTGATGTTTCAGGAAAGAAATTTTGTATTAAAACAAGGACTCATCTATTATAGGAGAGACTTAAAAGTTAACCTGACTTATAAAGATAAAATTTGAGACCTCAAAGACAATTTGGGGCTTGAGAGGAATTTCTTTGACTCTGCTCCTTGGCTCAGCCACACACATCAGACACTCACCAGGATTAGCTTCAGGGGGGATTCACAACCTCTTTGCCAGGCATATGGGCCTCTAGGTCTAGGGAGATGAAGGAGTCCCTTGATTCTGCTTCTCTTATTGCTCGACTTAGAAAATCTATAGGTAAATGTCTAATAGGTCTCTTCGTAGGGTCTTTTTCATTGAGTTTCTCTGTCAGACATTACACCCAGAGGCCTAGGTAAACTATTAAACCCCCAAAATTCCACAGGAGCTGAAGGAGTAAATCCTCTTCAGTGGTCTTGAACTAGAGAAGCAGTTTTGTTCCATAGTGCGGGATGAGGGAGGGGAGCAGATGTTAATCCCAGGGTGAGCAAATAGGCTGAGCTGACCCACTGGGAGTGGGGTTGGCCCTGCTTATGCTTTGGTCAGCATTCACGTTCAGCGCTTAGACATTCTGAAAATCATGATTACACTAAGTAGTTCATCTTTACTCTTAGTAACGCCTACTTCCATGACCTTAAATGCCTGCCTCCTTCCTGTGAATGTTTTCCCTCATATTATCAATGTCTAATTCCAGACAGTGACATCATGCAGATTAAATAAATAAGCCAAAATGCATAGGGCATGGAATGGCATGCCAGGCTTGGGGGAGGGCTCAGTAAACACCCCCCATTTAAGTTCAGTCAATGTGTACAGAATAAATACATGGTTGAAAAGTTTTGATCAAGAAGAAATAGCTTTCTTTTATTTTTTAAAAAATGTTTTTTTGAGACAGAATCTCACTCTGTCATTGTTGGTAGAGTACTGTGGCATCACAGCTCACAGCAACCTCAAAATCTTGGGCTCAAGCGATCCTCTTACTTGAGCCTTCCGAGTAGCTGGGACTATAGGAGCCTGCCACAATTTTAGAGACAGGGTCTCAGTTTTAGAGACAGGGTCTTATTCTTGCTCAGGCTGATCTTGAACTCCTGAGCTCAAGCAATCTGCCTGCCTCAGCCTCCTAGAAAGATAGGATTACAGGTGTGAGCCACCATGCCTGGCCTTCAAGAAATACCTGTATTACTTCGTCTCCATGTACCCAGTGAAGGAACCAAGGCCATAACACAAGAATGAGTCTGATAGTGGGGATGGAGTTATCTATTTAAAAAAAAAAATCAATTCAGTATTAGGAAAGGGCTATGAATCCTGGGTGATTTCTCTGTCCATTAGAACTGTTTACCTCTGCTTCTCAGAATGTGCGTATGTGTTTGTGAATGTATGTACGTACTACTTCTAGAGAGACTGCGTTTGCTTAATTTCTTGTATTTGTGAAAGATTCATACATTATTAATACCTCAAGGGAATGATTTCTTTGGATCCCAGCATGTCTTTCTTACATAATTGGAAAGTTCCAGCACGTCTGATATACCCAGTGATATGACGCTGGGTTCTTATGTAGCTATTAAGATTTTCTCCCTAACTCTAAAAGGTGAACCTTCCTGCTATTTTCATTTCGCCTGTAAGTAATTACAAATAATCACCGTTATTTCTTTTCTGGTCTTAAGACACACTTGGCACGTGGATTTGTTCACACAACTTGGTGTTCTCTTCCTTGAGAGAAAGAAAAAAAGGCTTTTGCTGGCAATCGTGCAAACCCCTTTCGTCCTAACTAGGGAAGGCTGTATATCTTTGGACTCTTATTTCATTCTTTTGTCATTTGAGCCTATCTTTCTTTATGGAAGATTCTGTCTTTGTCTGTTTCCAGCTACCTTTTTTCTATCTCTCCTAAGAGTTTAGGATACTTAAAACCAAAATTCCTTCCTTTGCATTAAGAGGTCACTGGAGCCATTATTATAATCTGGATTTGAATATCTCGCTCATAAAAGGTTCATAGAAGTAGTATGAACAGCACTGCCTAATTCAATGATGTTGGAGCCTTCTGCTCTCCATTTAAGCTTTCAATTAGCTTGATTTGGATCCAGATCATTGACTCTTTAGGTTTCAGATGAGAGTTTTTAATTTCTTTTTAAAGTGAACAGAACCCAATTATGAATCTTCTGTAAATTATTTTCCTTAATCATGGGATAGATGGAATCACTTCCTTTATGATTGTTTCTGTACACCAACACTGCCAACTCAGAGATCATAATATCAATCAGCCTTAAGATCAGACTATAAATCTCAGAACATTAGAGGTAGAAGGAGATTAAGAATCATCTAGATTCAAGCGCTCACTTTACAGATGAAGAAATTATGAGAAGTGAGGTGATTTGGCCAAAGTCACAAAGATGAATTAGTGATTGCAACAGATTATATTTTCTCTAACTATTTAAAGCCACATTTCTGAACAACTTGTGTTATAATTTGGGGGAAAAGGGCAGAGAGGAAGAGAAAGTTTGAGATGTCAAGGTCAGTGACGGAAAGCAAATTGGGACATTTGCATGGAAGGCAATGCCAGAATGGGGAGTGAGAAGTTACCAGAAATCAAAGCCAAAGACAACGTGCAAACAGAAGATGTGGGTGAGGAGTCAGCGAGGAGAATTCCTGAAGAGTTGGTTAAGCGCCAAGAACACAAACTGTGAAAGGAACTTGGGAAATTCACAAGGCTGAGTTCTTAATTGCATGAACTCCTCTCACAGACTTGTTCTTTTTAAAAAAGAATAATTTTCTGTTAAAAAAAAACTAAGTAATTATGTACATAATTAAAAAATCAAATAGTGCTAAAAAGCTTGTAATACAAAACAGTAGTTCCCTGGACAATCCCATACCAGCTGCCAGTCCTTTGCTAAGGGATGTGCTTTGAACTTTTAGCTGCTTTCTCTGACAGTTACCTGTACGTGTTTAAGTAACATGCATGTATTATAATTTTTTTGTTTTTGAGATAGAATCTCACTATGTATCCTTTGGTAGAGAGCCGTGGCATCACAGCTCACAGCAACCTCAAACTCTTGGGCTTAAGTGATTCTCTTGCCTCAGCTTCCCAAGTAGCTGGGAATACAGGTGCCCGCCACAACGCCCGGCTATTTTTTGGTTGTAGTTGTCATTGTTGTTTGGTGGGCTCGGGCTGGGCTCGAACCTGCCAGCCTGGGAGTATGTGGCTGGCGCCCTAGCCACTTGGGCTTCTGGCGCCAAGCTGAAAAATCATCTTCTTTACAATTTTGAATGTATTGCTCCCTTGTTTCCTGGCTTTTAGTATTGCTATCGAGAAGACTGATAACCATTCTAATTCTCATTCTGTTGATTTGTTTCCCTGGAAGCTTTTGAATCATCTTTTTGTTCCTGATATTCTAATTTTTTATGTCTTAGAAGGTGTTTTTATGTGTGGGGGGGAGAGTTTGTTAATCATTCAACAATAAATCAGTGGGCTTTTGATAGTTAAGTATACTGACACCAGGGTCAGATGGCCTAGATTCAAAACCTGACTCCTGCATTTACCAGCTATGGCACTTTATAAACCCTTTTTGTTATAGTATCTTTGTCTATAAAGTCCGGAAGAACCTCATGACATTACTGTGAGGATTAAAACAAATAATATAACTGGAGCATTTAGGATAGGGTCTGCCACGTGGCGGTAACTCAGTGTAAATTTTTGCTCTGTTCATGCAGTCATCATTAGCATTCAGTTCTGTGGACTCAGCACGGCAGAGCCTGCCATATGCAATAGTGTTCCCCCTGGTTGGACTAGTTACCATTCACCGATGGCCCTCCTGGAAGATCACTTGGCACCAAACACATTCTTGAAGCCTGCAGAAGGGAAATTTCTACCTCTGTTGAGTTCTGACTCTATCACCCCCGTGGTGGGGCTCTGTCTTTTTGACTGGCCAGGCCCAGCTTCTCTGATCCTTCTTGCCACTCATAACATGATTCAACAGGACTCTGCCTCATGTGCCTGCCATCTACCTTCTTCCCTAAGGATTCCCAGTTCCCAGTGGGGCGTGAGACTCTGTGGGTTCACTCAGCACCCAAACACGACTGCTGGCTTTCTAAGCAGGGCCTGAGAGCCTGCAGGCAAACATGCGAGTATTTGCATATGCCACTGGCTCCTGCCCACTCACTAGATGCCTGTGCTGCCACTGCAGTGGGATCTGGTTTCCTTGGTGGCCTTTGGAAGAGCCAGATGGCGCGATCAAGAAGTGCAGGGGAGGGAGGGTAAAATCCCGTGAGGAAAGTTTGACAAATGGAAACGAGAGCCAGGAGGTCAAGTTCTCTGACTTCCTACTTGGTGTTTTTTTTTTTTTTTTGAGATAGACTCACTATGTTGCCCTTAGTAGAGTGCTGTGGCATCACAGCCCACAACAACCTCAAACTCTTGGGCTTAAGTGATTCTCTTGCCTCAGCCTCCCAGGTAGCTGGGACTACAGGCACCCGTCACAAGGCCTGGCTATTTTTAGTTGCAGTTGTTATTGTTGTTTAGCTGGCCAGGGCTGGGTTCGAACCTGACACCCTAGATGCATGTGCCAGTGCCATAACCACTGTGCTATGAGCGCCAAGCCCTGACTTCCTACTTGTTGGACTGGTAAGATTGAAAAGCATCACCTGCATTTGTTACAGGTCCGTGGTCTGCCTGGGAGCATCCCTAACTTATGTTGGTTTTTCCTCCTTCCTGCCTTACTCTCTCCTTTTTGTCCTCATTCCCACTGTCCTGGGATTGCATTCCCCAATGAAAAGGTGGCAGGAAAACTTTTGCTTAAGACTCTGTTGGGAAACCCTTGGTTTGGATCCTGGTTCTTACCTTACTAGCCACAGGGCTCTGAGCTTCAGCTTCCTTCAGGGGCTGTAATGGGTATAATACTAGGAACTGCCTCACAGTATTACTGGGAAAACTAACTTAGTTGATATTTATAAAATGCATAGTAATACCCAATGTTAGTTAAGTTCTGTAAATTTTTCAATCTCATTTTTCCCTCTGTTTTTTCAATTCTGTTTTCTGAAATGTCTGCACACATTATAATGTGGGTATTGGTCTTCCTGAATTTATTATCTGTGTCTTTTATCAATTTTCCATGTTTTCATCTTTCTGTTCTATTTTCTGAGCGATACCCTCTTCTTTATTGTATTTTAAGCCTTCTATTGACTTTTAATTTTGGTATCATGCTTAAAATTTCCCAGATAATTTTGTTCTCCAGTTGTTTCCTCTTAATCATATTCTGTTCTCTTTGGGGGAGGAAGAATATGTAATATCATCTCATATGTTTGAGGACATTAATTAAAAGTTTTGAAGTACTCCCCCCCATATCTGACATTATCACCTACTCATTTATCTTTTTTTTCTCTTCCTTTTAGTCTCTTTGGGGTTTTTGGAGGAAGACAGGAAATTCTCTGCAGTGTCTGATGATCCTGGGTTGCCTATTTATATTTAAGATTAGGGCATAAATGAAGTGATTGGAAGCTCTGTGGTTACGTTTGTATGTTGAAGGGAAGGGTGATATGTTGGACCTCTTCCTCTGAGGCCTTTCCATTTTCAGGGGAGGAACTTTCTTCTACCCACCTGGTCCAGGGTGGGGCCTTCAGTGTGTGGTGAGAGCAGGAGGTGCCTGGACCCATAGTTCCATTTGCAGACTTTTGATTACTCCTACTGACCTGCTTCTGTCCTCTGCTATACCTGGAGCTCCCAAGACCAAAGCCTCTACCTTCCAATTTCTGTAGAGAACAAATCTCTGGGCTCCTCACCAAGGGACCCCTGCTGGCCTCTGGTAAAGTAGGTTCCTATTCATCAATTTTGGGACCCTCCAAAAAACCCAGGTCCCTTTCCTCTGGGTGCTTGGCCTCTCTGAACTCAAGTCTTGCAACCCCCCTAGGATCTCCATGGAGATTTGTTCCTTCCCCTCCACCAACCTGCTTTCCACCTTCCAGAAGTCTACTGCAGTCCCCTTCCTGTATCCTCTCCTATTCCTTTCATCCTGCTGGGTTTATATCTCCATGTCCCTACCCCCTACCACCCACTGCTCACCTCACTTTGATTTCATTTGACTGTGTCTTTAAACAAGAAGAATGTTGTCTAGAATGCCCTTTAAATTTGAAAGGCCAGGCTTCCACCATTTGAAAAGGAACATTACATGCCCAATGAGGCCAATTAAATACCTCTCATTGTCTGGTCATTCACTCCAACAGAAACAAGGTGAACTGAAAACGTTGGAAGCTTTGTGAAAAGGAGTTCTTGGGAGGTTTCCACTGTTGAGTCAAGTGCTTCTTTCATGCCCCGGGGCTCTTTCACTGAGCTTCTCCTCCCCTCCTGGGTGTTGCTGACATTGGCCCCAGTGCCTGCTCCTTGGTCTTAATGACTCCTCTTTCCCTCTCACGGTTCCTTTCCTTTTGTTCCCAGGTGTAGGATTACCAGATTTAGCAAATAAAGACAAGAAGCCCAGTTAAATAGGACCGACTGGTAAAGAATGCATAGTGTATTCAGTAGATGTATGTCCCATGCAATATGTCCCTACTCATATTAAAATCATTTTTTGTTGTTTATCTGAAATTTAAACTTAACTGGGTATCCTCTCTTGTATTTGGAAACTCCATCCAAAGTGGCCTTTCCTTTATGCTCTGCAGATCAAGGTAGGTGTCAGTCGGGAGAGTCGGTCTGTGGCACAAAAGGGCCTTGTCTTCTGTGCATTTCTTTTCTTAAAGGGATCTACAGCTATTTACACAACATAGGGCAGCCTAACACTCCTACATTGTAAATTAGGGTCTGCTTATTCATTGTCCAGTTAGGAACTCAACCATATTTCTCAGTTGTCTTCAGTTCCCCATCCTCGGATTCAATAAATAAATGTGTTGTTCTAATAGTGTTTATGCCATTGTGTCGCCTTTGTTCATTGTCTATTTTTGGCTCACTGCCCAGCACACCCCGCTACACCATTTGGCACCATGAGACCTGGCCCTGCCATCCCCATGTGACATTGCCCCCACAGTTGGCATCTCTTGGAAGGCTTAGAGGTGATTTTAACTAGATCTCTGTTTTTGAGAACATTATCACTTTCTTGCTCAATAGGCACTGGCAAGTCACAGATGCACTGTATAGAAGAAGGATTGGTTCCTACTCTGTGCTTGAGACCATGAACTTGAGGAAGAATACTTGTCCTGAAGAAATGCTAAATGATGGCCACATCATTACATGAAAGAATACAGGAAATGAATATAATGAATATAAACTGCTCAGGACAGTAATTCAAAAAAATAACATTAACATTTTTATCAAATCTCCATGTGAAAGCACGTGTAGTGAGATGGAGTCAGGCAGACATGACACAGCTGGTTAAGTCCATGACAGTCGGGGTAAGTCCTTCCTGACCTTCACTCACTATCTCCAGTGCTTATTGTTTTGTAAATTTAGCTCCCACCCTAAAGATGCCTATCTTGAGTAGTTTAGGTGGATTGATTTAGAAGATTAACTTTTTTTCTTTTTGGTAGAGACAGAGTCTCACTTTATCGCCCTCAGTAGAGTGCCATAGCATCACACAGCTCACAGCAACCTCCAATTCCTGGGCTTAGACGATTCTCTTTGCCTCAGCCTCCCGAGTAGCTGGGACTATAGCTGCCCGCCACAACGCCCAGATATTTTTCTTTTTGGCAGTTCAGCCAAGGCCGGGTTTGAACCCGCCACCTTGGTATATGGGGCTGGCGCCCTACTCAATGACCCACAGGTGCCGCCCTAGAAGATTAACTTTTGATTGGAATGTTGTAGTAGGTCACTGAATTATGCTGATTATTATTTGGAATAGGGGTTGATGGGGTCTTTGCTTTGAACTTTTATGTATAAAACTGTAATATTGGAAATGGAAAACAGAATAGTCTTGGAGAGGCTACTCTCACTGTTTTCCAGAATCATTGCCTTCTGACAAAGTTTGGTAGACCCATCCCCATCTCTGCATATTGGCTGAAAGTGACAGGTGGCTGGACCCTCTTTGTTTGACAACACGTGGAGTTGTCCTTTTCCAGGTCATTTCTTTGAAGATATTTTCCTTTTCAAGTTGTAGGATTATATGTGTTATTTCACTGTCAAGAACTCTGCCTGCTACATTCCTGAGGAAATCCAAGCAGGTGTCTCTGAACAGAGCTGGGTTACACATGTATCCTTCCAGAAGCCTCCCACCTCTGCTCAGGGGCATACCCTGTCTTGACAGTGGCTGATTTCTCTCTAGCTCTCCTGTCACTAGGCAGCTTCATCAGAAGCTGGAGGGGCCTCAGCCTCCAAAGAGGTTGGCAGGATGAACCTGGAGTGACTTCCTAATAGCCCTGTCTAAGCACCTGAGGTGGTTGGCCACCTGCTCCCATCGCCATTTCACCAGTGTTTATGGCCATGTGCATCTGCTGTGCACCCTGCCTCCATGTGAAGTACAAAGCACAGCAAAGACTCAGGCTAAAGGCTGGTTACCATTAATGGGACTTGTGGTTCATCAAATGGAGGGTTATGTACCTTTTTTATCCTAATGGGAAGAAATGAAGGTCTTGGAACAGAGAGTCTGAATTGAGAGGTGATATTCTTCTTTTGGTTTACTTGAGACTAAGGGGTTTCCTCCAGTGTGGGACTTTCAGTGCTAACACTGAGATAGTGTTGGGCAAACTGGGACCACTTGTCCCCCTCAGTAGCCTTTGCTACCACTATCCTTAGAGTTCCATTCATCTTATTCCATATACTGGTTGAGAGAAGGAGAGGCCAGGAGAGAAGTCATAGCCTGAAAATGAGCTTTGGAAGTTTTCACTAAGCACCATCTAGACATCTTGGGGGCTTCACACTAAATCCAATAACTTTTCTTTGAAGGTGTTTGTGGGAAAAGGAGCCTCAAGTGATTGAAAGGAAAACTGTAACTATACTTTTCATTTGTAAAACCCCTTGAAAGAGCTATTTAAAATGTTTACATGTAGTAAACTTGCATTTTACTATTTCAGCAAATGTTTCTAATACATAAGAAATAGCAAATTTTGATTACGAATCTGTGGGGTTTGAACCCAGAGTCACAATCTGTAATTTTAATAAATCCTCCACCTGTTGTTGTGACTTCACAGTCCATGGCACTCTGCCTCCACCTGGTGGCAGTGTACCTAAATTAAGACCTATTCCTCCATCCCCCCCGCGTGTGTGTGTGTGTGTGTGTGTGTGTGTGTGTGTGTGTGTGTGTGTGTGGTGAGAGCCTATCTTTTGGGAATTGAATCACAGAGCCAAATTATGAAGACAGCAACTTGTGTCAGATGATATTATTATCCTTATTTGGAATACAGGGTCAATTCAGAGCAAAGACTGTGTCTTTCTATTTGTTTTATACTTCATCTTATGAAGTGCAAAAGCCTATGAAACCGTATAAAATAATTGAATATTGCAATCTCCAAGAGATTATAAGAAATAATTGTAAGCGGACACCATAAAGGACATGATTTGTGAAAACATCATACGTATATAGATTTTATTAGATTATAATAATGAAATGAAACTTGTAAGAAATTTATTAATCAGGCACGGTTCATCATGTCTATTATCAGATCAAGTTCCATAGTTAATAGGCACAAGGATGAGGAATTCACATCAGGAGATTTAATTGGGATTGCTTTTACACAGGTAAATCTCTTTTTTTCTTATATATATATATTCTTTGTTTTTTCTCATTTTGATAATTCTCCAGCTTCTGAAATAACGGCTGAAGTTCCTGGGTTCTGGGAGAAGAAAACTCAATGCCATATTGCACTACTTCTTTGGGGAAAGTCATTTCATTTCCCTAGGCTAGCTTTCCAGATCTGTAAAATTAAGACAATAATTGTTTGTCACCAGGTTGATATAGGAGTCAAATAAAGTGCTGTGCCTATGGTACGAGTGCTGGGCTAGCCAGATGTTGGTCTGAGGAGGGAGGAGGGAGGGGGCACTGTTATTACATGCAAATCAAAGACAAAGATTTCAGGTCTTTCTTCCAGCCCTGGCTGCCTCCTGCACTTCAGTCCTAGGGCTGAGTTTCCTTGGAACATACTGAGAAAATCTAATCCCCACTCAACCCACTAGCTCTCAGCCTTGCCACGACCTCTCTCAAGCACCACTCCCCCAACACACACACACACCTCTAGCCCCTTTCTTCCCCTACACTGGATGAAAGCAGCTTGCCCCAGAGCAGACCTGGCAGGGCCCAGACTGTAAGAGCCTACCAGATGGGCATGGGATTCAGTGTCCAGTCCATTAGCTAGGAGTGTTGCCACAGAAGGAGCAGGCAGAGTTAAGGGAAAGGGGAAGAGTTGGAGTACAGGTGGTGGGAAGAGGGGCAGTCTCTTCCTACCCTCTACCTCGTTCCTGTGATATGAGCAAGGTAATTACTGTTTAAGTCCAGTCTTAGGAGCAGTCTGATCCCAGAGCAAGGAGAATGCTCTCACCCTTCCTTTCTCCCCTCTCCCTCCCTTTCCTGTGCTCTCACACACACACAAATGCAAAGGGGTGTCTGTGCACATTGTTAGCTTCTTTTCTACCTGCCACGCTGATGTTTTTTCCAAAAGAGGCCAACGCTTCCACTGCGCTGAATCAAGTGCTGCTCTGGGACTCCTGAGGGCCTGGGAGGGGTGTCTGAGCTAAAAGGGAGAGCATTCCCAGAGGCTTGAGATCAGAATCCTGACGATGCAGAGCTCAGTCAGTGGAGAATGGAGTGTGAGCCAAGGTGGGTCATTCCAAGAGGGGCATACGCTGTGCCGGCCCACAGGCCTTGCCGTGCCTGCTGCAACAGCTTTGGGTCAGGCCCTCCCCACACCTAGTCTTGACCTGCTCTTCTTTGCAGGGAGGCAGAGTGCGGTGGCTTCCCCTGTAGAGCTTAGCCAGCTATTACCGGGTCACGCCAATACCACTCTTCATCTGACCAACCTAATTTTATCTTTATCTTCATTTTGATTTCATAAAGTGGGGGTGTGGTGGGGGGATCTGTTTCAAGTCTTTTGAAACAAAGTAGAGGTTTTCAGCTTTTGAGCTGTTTCTATAGCCATCAAAATCCGGTACTGTTTTTAATGCTCTGGGTGCTTCCCCAACTCTTTTCTGTATATTGTACAGCTTCTAATGCTGTTTCCACCTTGGTAATGCAGTTTCTGACGGGGATCCATGTGGCTGGCAGGCTGCCTGGCACGTGGTGGAGGCACCATTCCTGTCCTGGAGACTGAGCAGCTTCTGTCTCTCTTCCTAGTCAATACTGCTCCTGCTGCCCAGGCCCACGCTGCTGTCTGGGCAAGAGCACAGGCAGGGTTTTAAACCTTCCAGAACAAAATGCCAGTTTGTCCCCTCCTGTCTGGAATCTCAGGCCTACCCCGTCACTGCACCTGACTACAAGGGCCTGCAGAGCTGCCAGGATGTGTTAGATTTGTTCATACATTCGTGGAGGCTCAGCCATGCCAAACCCTCGCTCTCCCGGTGTGCGATTGGAGAGGGAGGCCGGAGCAGCGTCTGCAGGTGCGTCCAGACTCTGCAGGGCACGCCGGGGGCGGAGCCAAAGCACCTGGGCTTCGTTTCCCGCGTGCCTGGCGGAAACGTTCCTGAGATACGGCTTGCCTTCACGAAATATTTCACGTGAGCTTTATCTTTTCTGTGTTTGTGGAGCCGTAACTGATGATACTGTCTCCTATCTCATGTAACACCTTTCATAGAACAACCAAATGGAAACCTTTTTTGGACGAGATTGTTGCCAGAAAACATTTTGTCGCTATAGATAAAATTCTCAGATGAAAAAGAAAATTAAAACGATGTTATATAATACATCACACTTTCCTCCACCTCTTGGGTGCCATGTATCTCAAGGTTAACTTCAACGTCCAAATGTGCCCGTCTGCCTAAGCCAAGTGCCCAAGACATATTTTCCTTTAGCTATTATTTTTTTAAACTAGGTTATCTAGCTACCTATCCAAATATCCATCCTTTTTGTTTTGTTTTGGTTTTTGGTCTGAGTTTTAATCTGTAAAAGGGCCTAAGTCCTTGGCAGAAGTAAGTATAAATTAAACTTAAAACTAATAAACTAATCCCCCAGGTTGTGAAAGAAATAGCCATTTCTAAATTGCAGTAATTTCTCCACATTGCTCCATTCACGTGTTTTTCAAACATTATGTGCTGAAGGTGAGAGACCCAGAGACAGAGACTGTGAACATTTTCTATTTTCTTTAGCAGGAGAGTTACATTAGGGAGAACCCAGCAGCAGGGTGGGGTTGTGTGTGCTGTGGGCAGTGTTGGAGTTTTGGAGTGGGGGCAGCTGCCTCCTAACTGGCTGTTCCTGTGGCAAGACCTTGGCTGTGCCTTCTTCCTGGGTTCCACCCCATTCCTGAGTTGGCTCTTCCGTGTTCTGGCCCGTGCTGTGAGCCCCCTGGTACCTTGCCTGTAGATGATCTTTCTGCTTCTGTCAGTTATATTGAGTTTCAATTGCTTGCAACCAAGAGCTCTGACTCATCTATTCAGCAAGTTAATCAGCTCTGTGATTCACTTAACCAGCATTCCCTGAGCAAAACATCACGTGAGATAGGAATTATTTTTCTTCATTTTATGGATGAAGATTCATTTCTGAATCTTCTGAAAGTTCAGAACATTCGAATTTTGAAAATTAATAGTATTATCTAGTGGTTGGTGTTAGCATAATGTTTTCTTTTTTTCTTTGTGATCCCCTGGCAGTCAACATTTTATCTCAACTCCTAGAGGATTGGGAGGCCTTGTCTGTGGGGAAACGCCCATGCCCCAGACCCCCCCTAGCTGGAATTATGCCTCTTGTGGTGGAAGAACCTGGGCAGGATGTACCCAAAAGACCCTTCCTCTCTAAAAACTGCATAGGCCTGAGTATGAAGAGGCTTTGAGCGGGATATTTTTTGGACAGCACCTCTGTAAGACTGTGTGTGTGTGTGTAACAACATGAGAAGGTTGGCTGTCGTAAATCACATGGAGAGTGCATCATTTGAGCTTGAGACTCTACCTAGAACCTGACATGAGGAATTCTTTTATGAATTAATTCTATTGAAACAGAGGCATGCTTCCTCTCATATTCAAGCTAGGCTAAAACCTTTCTCCCCCTTCTAGAAAAAGGAAGAGAAGGGCAGCGCCTGTGGCTCAAAGGAGTAGGGTGCTGGCTCCATATGCCAGAGGTGGCAGGTTCAAACTCAGCCCTAGCCAAAAAAAAAAAAAAAAGAAAAGAAAAGAAAAATGAAGAGAAAGCAATATCAATGGTTTATAAAATATAAAACTTCCAATTCCCAGTCTTGGGCAAGGCAGTTGCAGATGCAGTGATAGTTTGGTGAAACTTGACTAATGTAGACAGCAAATTTAAGGCCATTCTGCAACTCAAAAGCCACCATTCTATGTGAAAGAAATGATAGAAACGTCTAGCTTTCTGAAGTCTTCTTGATAAGTATTTAGCAAAGAAAGTCCACCCTACGTCCTCTCTCCACATTATATTTATGGATGGATCCGTACGGTTAGAAGATTAAATGAGGGACACCTGTGAATTCCCTTCTGGAGGAGAAGCTGTGGCTTTTTCTGGAATCACAGGTATTGCTGAGGGTAAAGGACACGGGATCAGGTCGGGCAGAGGAAGTATTCTCCAGCCATAGGCTGCATTTTTAACAACTCACAAATGAACCGTGGAACATAGTGGAAAAAATGTTTACCTTTCAAACCTGATACCCTGCTTTGCCTGTTTGTGCAGTTTTGGCTCGTTTTCATAATGTGTCCTTTTCTAGTCTACATTCCCTTTGCATTATGACCATTTCCAGTTATTATCATCTCCATCTTTTGGGAAGATAACTTAGTTTGCTCAAGGGACAATTAGTTTTCAGTTCACACTGTGTAAAAGGTAAGGAGAGAGCTGGCCTCAGAGACCATAATGTGTAGGGGGTTCAAACACCATCAGATGTCTCTCCTGATCACTGTCTGCTGGCTTAGTTTTTCCTAGTACAGACAAACTTCCTCTACGCCACAGGGGATGTGGCTCTATCCTTAAAGCTTTGCTACCAGAAAGAAAAAGAACTTTTGCCCTTCTAATTGTTAGTCACTGGAAGAGACTAAATTGGCTTGAATTGAGCCACGTGTCCCTCCCTGGGCCAATCCTTGAGGTTATTTATCCATTTGGACCACTCATCATAGTGTGGAAAGCAACGGAGGAAAGAGAATGTTTCCCAAAAGAAGGCACTACTGGGCTGTGATGCTGTCACCACAGGCTCAGCCAACCCCAGGAGGCCTCTGGAGGGGAGGTGGCTCTTCAGAGTTGTCCTCAGCTGGAACAAGGCAATTTGACTTATATCCCCCACAGCAGCTGGCTCAATGTAGGCTGGGGGAGGGGTGGATCTTTGCAGAGGCAGCTCCAGGATAGAGTGACCAATGGCAAGTCTGGCAAGGTGGGCCAGCAGCATCGATGGCAGCTGGGATTAGTCCTTTAGTCCTGAGGTGGGATCTGGGCAGCACAGTTCATCATCCACTGCACTGGCCACATCACTTCACTCTTCTAAGCCCCAGTTTCTGCAATCACAACATGGAGAAATTGGCCCACTTGATCCTTTAGTCTATCTCCAACTTTAAACTCTTCTATTATAGTGTCAAGTACTTATTGGCTCTTTATTTTCGAAACAGAGTCTCTGTCACCTCTGATGCCCTGGCGTTATTGTAGTTCACAGCAACCTCAAACTTGCAGTCTCAAGTGATCTTCCTGTCTCAGCCCACTGAGTGCCTGGGACTACAGGCACTTGCCATATGCCTGGCTAATTTTTCTATTTTTAGTAGAGATAGTCTCACTCTTACTCAGGCTGGTCTTGAATTCCTGAGCTCAAGCAATCCACCCACCTCGGGCTCCCAGAGTGCTATGAGTATGGGTGTGAGCCACCATGCCTGGCCACTTATTGATTCTTGTTTCCTAAAATTTTCTTTTGTAAATATGTTTTTGGAAATACCAAAACATAATGCGTGAAAAAAGAATGAAGAAGATCCCTATGAATGGATTTGGAGTAACTTTTAAGGTATGTTGTTAATTAAAAGAAGCAAGATACAGAAAAGTGAATAGTAGAGTACCTTTGGCCCAGAGAGAGGGGGAAATACCTGGGCAAGGGTGTGTGTATGAATGTGCTTGTTTGCAAAAAGAAACATAGGAGGGGGAGGGGGGAGAGACAAGGCTGGGTGGAGGGAATGGGGATGGGAGCATATGATTGTCTTATCTACTTGGAAATAAATTTAATTAAATGGGATAGAAATAAGTAAACTTTATAATTGGAATACAATAAAAACCCAAACTATGCTATATATCATATTGATAAAATAATTACATAGAGAAAAGAGTTGACTCAAGCAAATTTTGATTCTTAGGAGTTTAACTGGCTATCCCTTAGAAGGATATAGTCTAAGAAAATAAGGCATTCAAAGGCACCTAAAATTTTCTGTAGTATGATTATTGGTTATTTGTAATGCTAGTATTATAATTTGGAAATTATTATATGAATATTGTAAGGATAGAGCAAATAAATAGATATTATTATTGAGAATCAATATTCTTAATGTTATTAAAAATCAATCTATCTATTGAGAATGGATAACATTATTGAGAATCAAAACTTTACTGTAAGATAAAATAGGTAAATAAATAGAAAATAAAAGAAGTTGCAAAAAATATTCTATATTAAATTTGAATACATGGAGTCTTGAATACATTTGTTCCTGGGTTTGCCCACTTGCAAGGACACCTGATTGAAATTAGTCCGCTTACTGCCCGGGTCTTGATGTCAATACCATTCTTCATTAAAAAGAAACAGGATTCCTTAGACAACAGCTCAATCCAGGTTGAGGGAAGAAAAATATACGTGAATCACAAATACTCTATGGAGCCAGAAAGCAAGGAAAAATTAAAAAGCTTAACACATTTTTATTTTTAAAAAGATAAAGGATCCATTTTGAACAGGCTCCCTTGAGCCAAATTTGGGAGAATTTGAACATTCAAAAAAATTAAGAAAGCAACTGATTGTAACAGATTACATTAAAACAAAAATTCATGAGATCATAGTACTAGGATGTAGAGAGAGAGAAAAAGAAGAGAAAGAGGGAGAGTGAAACACAGGCAGATGGAGCAGATGGGGAGAGAGACGGAAAGCAAAAATAGAGAGGGAGAGAAAGAATAAAAGGCACGTTCAGCTTTACAGATGAATGCTAGCTAGCTAATACATACAGAAGGAAGGACAGAATGAGGCAATCCTGCAACCCTAACATATTAATGGAGTCAGGTAAGGATCTTCAATGGATACTAAACCAATTGGATATTGAGTTTGGAGAAGAGTTTAGTCATATGGTGTCAGAGCCCTGCCCCACAGATTACTGATGATGAAGAAGAGAAAAATGTCCCTTATTCTGGAGGCACTTGGCCATCACCACATTAACCATGAGAGCAAACTCAGCATCCCTTATACTAGGACACCCTGACATCGTGTGGATATCCTGATTTGATGAAACGTGAAGTACAGGAGATCTTGTAGCTTCCGTTCCACACCACCACAGTAGAGCAAATAACACAACAAAGTGAGTCACACGAATGTTTGGGTTTCCAACTGCATATAAAAGTTGTTCATGCTATATCATAGTATATGCATTAAATAGCATTATGTCTAAGAAAAGTACATATTTTAAAATATTGCTGTAAAGTGCTAATGAGCAGTGAGTCATCATCTTTTTGGTAAAAGAGAATCTTGCTTTGATGTGGATGGCTGCTGACCGATCAGGGCGATGGTTGCTGAAGATTGTAATGAGTGTGGCCACTTCTTAAAATAAGACAGCAGTGAAGTTTGCTGCTTCAATCAACTCTTCCTTTCATGAAAGATGTCTCTGTAGTATGCAGTGATATTTGATAGCATTTTATCCACAGTAGAACTTCTTTCAAAATTAAAGTCAGCACTCTCTAACCCTGTAGCTGCTCTATCACCAAGTTTATGTAGCATTGCAAATCATTTGTTGTCTTTTGAACACATTTCACAGCATCTTCAGTAGGAGTAGATTCCATCTCAAGAAACTATCACTATTTTCTTTTGCCCCTCCATAAGAAGCAACTACTCATCCATTTAAGCAATTCAGTCATATCTGCAGGCTCCACTTCTAATTCCTGTTCTCTCGCTATCGCTACTGTATCTGCAGTTACTTCTCCACTGAAGTCTTCAATCCCTCAAAGTCATCCATGAAGGTTGGAATCAAATTCTTCCAAACTCCTGTTAATGTTGACGTTTTGACTTTCTCCCATAAGTCACTGTTGTTCTTAGTTGGCATCTAGAATGGCAAATCTTTTCCAGAATGTTTTCAATTTATTTTGTTGACATCCATCTGAGAAATAGCTATCTATGGTAGCTCTCCCTTCATGAAATTTATTTCTTAAATAATAAGACTTGAAAGTTGAAATTACTCCCTGATCCATGTGCTATAAAGGGATGTTGCATTAGCAGGCATGAAAACAACCTTAACCTCCTTGTACATCTTCACCAGAGCTCTGGGGTGAATAGATGAAGTATTATTTGCTGATGAGCAGTAATATTTTGAAAGGATTTCTTTTTCCTGAGCAGGAGATTGCAATAATGGACTTAAAATATTCAGCAAACATGCTGTAAACAGATGTGCTATTGTCCAGGCTTTGCTTTTCCATTTCCAGAGCACAGGAAGAGTACATCTGCCATAATTCTTACAAGCCCTCAAATTTTCAGAATGGTAAACGAGCAGTGGCTTCCACTTAAAGTCATCAGCTGCGTTAACTCCTAACAAGAGGGTTAGGCCATCCTTTGAAGCTTTGAAAAGCTTTGACTTTTCCTCTCTAGCTATGAAAATTCTAGATGACACTTATTCCCAGATAAGATTTTGGTCTACACTGAAAATTTGCTGTTTGGTGTAGCCATCTTCATCAGTGATCTTAGCTAGATCTTCTGGATAATTAGATTCTATAGTAACACTCGCTGCCTCTCCTTGTACTTTTCTGTTATGGAGATGACTTCTTTCCTTAAACCTCATGAATCAGTGTCTGGTTGCTTCCCACTTTTCTTCTGCAGCTTCCTCACCTCTCTCAGCTTTCACAGAATTGAAGAGAGTTAGGGCCTGCTCTGTATTAGGCTTTGGCTTAAAGAGATATTGCGGCTGGTTCAATCTTCTATCTAGACTGTTCAGGCTTTCTCTATATCAACCATGAGGCTGTCTTACTTTCTTATTATTTTTGTTCATTTTCTTTTTGGAGATGGAGTCTCACTCTATTATCCCAGCTACAGTGCAGTGGCATCATCATAGCTCACAGCAAGTTCAGACTCCTAGGTTCAAGCGATCCTTCTGTCTTAGCCTCCCAAGTAGCTGGGTCTACTGGTGCCCACCATGATGCCCAGCTAATTTTTCTATTTTTTTTGTAGAGATGGGAGTATCACTTTCTCAGTCTGGTGTTGAAGTTCTGAACTCAAGTGATCTTCCTGTCTCAGCCTTCCAGAGAGCTAGGATTACTGGTGTGAGCCACTTTGCCCAGCCATGCCTTGCTTTCTTATCATTCATGCATTCACTGGAGTAGCACTTCTAATTTTCTTCAAAAACTTTTCCTCTGCATTCACAGCTTGGCTAACTGGCACGAGAGGCCTTGCTTTTGGTCTGTCTCAGCTTTCAACATACCTTCCTGTCTAAGTTTAATAATTCCTAGCTTTTGACTTCAAGTGAGAAAGGGGGACACTTCCTTTCATTTGAACACTTAGAGGCCCTTGTAAGTTTATAAATTAGCCTACTTTAAATATTGTGTGCCTTAGGGAATAGGGAGGCTGAGGAAAGGGCAATGGGGAATGTTTAATTGGTGCAGCAATCAGAATATTTACTACATGTCTATTAATTTTGCCTGTCTTTTATTGGAGTTTGTTTATGGTGCCCCCAAACAATTGTTAAACAACAGTGACATAAAAGATCACTTATTTTAGATCGTCAGACAGATGATCTTAGCTTCATCAGTGATCTTAGCTAGATCTTCTGGATAATTAAGATAAAAAGATAACATAATTAACATTAAAGATCACTTATATCAGACAGATGATCTATAATAATGAAATAATGAAAAAATGCATAAAAATCTATAATAAAAATATAATAAAGAAATAATGAAAAAATTTTAAATATCATAAGAATTACCAAAATGTGGCACAGAGACAAGAAGTAAGTGAATTAGGGTAGAAAAATGGCAGGGATAGACTTCTGTAGTGCAAGATTACCCTGAACCTTCAATTTGTAAAAAATGCAATATCTGAAAAGTACAATAAAGCCAAGTGCAATAGAACAGGATACGCTTGCTCACAAAATTATCTATGCAGTGTTCTTGTCAGATATGTTTAACTTGAATCTGGTCAAGTTGCCAGTCCTAACCTTCTTTTCTTTCTTTTTTTTTTTCTTTCTACTCCTTCCCTGCCGGTCCTAACTTTCAAACATAGAAAATACAGGAATAGAGGAACAAGTTAAGTAACACTATCAGGTAACAATCAGCCTTATTCAGAAAGTGAAGAACATTCCAAAAAATAACTGGACCCCTCAAAATGTCAATGTAAATAATTACAAAAAAAACCCAACTGAACCACGATTTTTCATATATATATATATATATATATATATATTTTTTTTTGGAGACAGAGTGTTACTATGTCACTCTAGGTAGAGTGCCATGGTGTCACAGCTCACAGCAGCCTCAAACTCTTGGGCTTAAGCGATTCTCTTGTCTCAGACTCCCAAGTAGCTGGAACTATAGGCACCTACCGCAAGGCCTGGCTATTTTTTCGTTGTAGTCGTCATTATTGTTTAGCAGGCCCGGGCTGGGTTTGAACCCACCAGCCTTGGCGTATGTGGTCAGTGCCCTGAACCACACTATTTTGTATTTTAAAATGTTAACAGTTAAAAGGCTTAAAAGGCGGCTCTGCGCCTGTGGCTTAGTGGGCTAAGGCGCCAGTCATGTACACCTGAGCTGGCGTGTTCGAATCCAGCCCAGGCCCGCCAAACAACAATGACGGCTGCAACCAAAAAATGGCCGAGCATTGTGGCAGGCGCCTGTAGTCCCAGTTACTTGGGAGGTGGAGGCAGGAGACTCGCTTGAGCCCAGGAATTGGAAGTTGCTGTGAGCTGCGATGCCACAGCACTCTATCCAGGGTGACAGCTTGAGGCTCTGTCCCCCCCCCCCAAAAAAAAGGCTTAAAAGGCTAAAAACATAGTCATGTCCCAGAATTTGGCACAATTATGGAAATATGATGCAAAATGAAGAATATTAGATCATAAGGAATTATTGTCATATTCTCAGATGTGATTCTGATATTTTATAAGAACCTCCTTATTCTTGGGAGATACACGGTGAAATAGTGATGAAATATTAGGAATGTGCGCAAGTTACTTTAAGTGATTTAACAAAAACAATAAAACACAATATCCATATTCTTCCTCTTATATTCCCTCTGTAGATAGGTAGTTAGATAGCAACAGAGACAGAAAGATAAAGCAAATAAGGCAAAATGTTAACAATTGGTGAATCTAGGCAAAAAAGGATATTGTTAGTTCAATTACTTTAACTTCTCTGTTAAAGAAGATAACGTTGAAGTTACTTGAAAGTTTTCAAAGTAAAAAGTGGAGGGAAAGTGCCTGACTATATACCATGAGGCATATAAAAGTCCTTGGATTTTATCTTCTAAATCCTTGACTCTATAGACTGTAAAATTAAAACCCAAAGAGGTTAAGGAGCTTGATCAGGGCCACAGATTTAGCAGGCAACAGAGACCAGCCTGTGCTGTTTCTCATGAAAATTAACTTCACTTTATTAGCATGTGAAATTCTTTTTAATCTCTTCTCCAGTCACACTGGCTTTTCCATATCAAAAGGGGGAGACAGGGCACACAGGACACCCTGACATTGGTCCCTGTCTCTCTTATCCACAGCACTGGTTTCTCCTGCTGTTTCAGCCTGAGCACCAGGACCCAGGAAACCCCCACTGTCCCCTAGGCCCACTGTCTCCCTGCTTTATTAACACAGTGCCATGCTCACTGACCTGGCCCTGTTGCTCCATCAGCTGTATTCCTTAAAGTTCATGAGCTGATTGTAAAAAGGTGCCTTGGCTTTATTGAAACAAATTAAAACAAAACTAAGTCAACAAGTCAATATAACCATATCTTGGCTCTGCTAATTGGAAAGTTCATTTTTAAAGAAGTTTTACTCTGGGTAGTAACTTCTCCAATCTCTGATGGGGTCCAGCCTCATGTAAAAGGGCAGCCTTAAACATACCCACCTCTAAATTAAACTACTGGGCTGAGTTTGTGCGAGAACATTTTGCAAGGTAGTGAAGCAATGAAAAATAAGCATATTTACTAAGCATCCTTGCCTGAAGGATGGGAACCAGTGATAGACATGCTCAACAGAGAAACAGTGTGAGTCAAGGGCCTTCCATCTTCCTAGGCAGGAAGACCCTTTAGAAGTTGGGATTCAACTATTCTGCTAGTTGTCCCCTGACCACCCTCCCTACCAATTTTTTGTTTTCATTTAATCTTGGATTTCTTTTTCCTATTCTGATGTGCCTACAGTTCTTTTTTTTTTTTTGCTTGACTGAAAAAGAAAAAGATTTTTATTCTTAATATGCTTGGGGAAGCTTAATATAAAAAATTCTAGACATTCAGCCGCTTCCCCCACCTAGCTGTAGCTTATAATGACCCCCTTTTCAGTGAACATCTAATGGAGGTAGCTGTTAAATAGAAATGAATGTTCTATACAAAATTGCAAAATGTTATTTTTTTACCTTATAAAGAAACAACATATAAATGTGAAATGTATAATTTATAGTCAAGCTGGAAGACTAGAGCAACGTAAATGGCTTCAGGCATAGAATAGGCAGAAAATCTAAAGGTGTCAAGGAAAGTTGGAGGATATTCTAGAGACTGCGGTATAATCCCCAGGGGTTCAATGTATTCACTGAACAAGGTCCTTAGAAAAATAAGCCTGTGGGTTTATATTATTGGCACATTCCCTCCAAATGAGACATAATCTCTCCTCTTGAATTTATTGGGCTGAGTCTCTCATTTCTAAGATGGTGTGTGTCTCCGCATATGGAGTTCTAAAATTAGCTTTAAAGACAGGCATAACAGCTGCTGGCCTGGGTTTTATTTGGTCTGTACAGTATTCTTAAAAATAAGAAATTTGTGCTTAAAAACCCTGATTTCCAACTTCTCTTGGAAGGATCTGGCAACACTGGGCTTGAATTTTCTCCTGTTACGAGTTGCTTATCTCTCATGGCTGGGAGCTCTGCGAATTGCCACCATCCCTAGGAGTTCCTGTTGTAGATACAAACAGCTTTATTTTAAATGACTGGCTCCTGGGAGCATCTGAGTTTGAGACCTGTGTTATCCAGTGTCAATTCATTTAAATAAAATAATTTCTTTTGACAAGGATTGGTATTTACATCTATTATGACACTGCACATGTTCAGGATGATATTATTGTACTTACTACTCCCAACAACCTTTTGAGATAAATGTCATTACTTTGGAAAGGCTGTGGAATTTGTCCAAGGACACACAAATTGTAAGGAACAGAGCCAGGATTCAAACCTTGTGCTATGGGACAGTGGAGACAAAAGAGATTGCTGAGGTTGCAGTAATTTACAGCTGATTTCCTTGATGGAAAAGAAATCAACATCATAGCATAAAAGGATCATAGGTCAAAGGCGCAAGAAGCAGGACCCATCTTTCTGAGGGCCTCACGTCTTACCGGTTGGTAACTTTGGAAAACCCTTTTACTTCTTTGTCTATAAAATGAGGGGAAAGGGACAGGCCAGTAAGGAGAGAACTCTACAAGGCCCAGCCTCTGTCTTCCTCTTAAATTCAGTACTTGATCTGAGAAGGGATTTGTTCCTTTTCTTTTGCTCCCTCTACTGGGCATGGAGCACCTTTGCTGCCCAAGGCAGTTCAGATTTAGCTGAATTATTTATCAAGGGCTTGCCTCATACAAGGTCACGGTGGGCTCCAGGTGACCTGGTGAGAAGACCTAGACTAGCGATGATGATGAATCACTTTCTGATTGTCATTGTGCAGAGCAAAAGAAGCCGGAGGTCTAAAGTCACTCAAGATCCTTTCAGACCCATGGAAGTCATAGGATCAGAAATGTTACAATGATCCCGGAAATAATGAGAACTCATATTTACTAGGCACTGACAATAGGCCAGGCGTTGTTGTAAGCACTGTATCTACTTTTATTTGATCCTTAAAGGAACCCTATGAGGGTTTTCATTTGTGATCTTCACCGTGCACTGGGAGGGAGGTTAGAATCTAATCCCCTTATTTTCCAGATGGAGAAATTAAGTCCTAGGGACTTACCCAAAGCCACACAGCAGCTGACCACTGGTTGGGCTAAGGTAGGAAGCTAGCCCAGAAAATTTTTTATTCCCTCATTCAGTGTCTCCAATATAAAATCTGGCTGAGAAGATAGGATTCATTTACCAAGAAATAATTAACAGGAGGAGGCATGTAATTAGAAGCTTAAATTTCAAGAGTGGAAAGGGGCTTTAGAGACTCTCTCCTTTGCCTACCCGTACAGAAACTTTTCTCCATACCCCTGACAATTGTACTTATCGTATGAGTTGAAACTACCTCTAGGTCTCATTTTGTTTTCTGGAGCTCTTCAGATTACAGCTGTGTCTTTTTCTGTATACCTCTAAGAATTTGAAAATAGTTCTTACGAATCTATAAAACATAATGTCTAGGCTAAACCCCCAAATTTATCTAGGTTTTTATTTTATTTTTTTAGAGACAGAGTCTTACTCTGTTGCCCCAGGCTAGGGGATGGTGGTGTCATAGCTCACAGCGACCTCAAACTCCTGGGTTCTAGTGATTCTCTTGCCTCAGTCTCCTGAGTAACTGGGACTATAGGCGCAGGCCACCACACCCAACTAATTTTTCTATTCTTAGTACAGTTGGGGTCTCACTCTTGCTCAGGCTGGTCTCCAACTCCTAAACTCAAGCAATTCACCTGCCTTGACCGTCCAGAGTGCTGGGATTACAGGTGTGAGCCACCACGCCCTGTCAGCCTTTCATGTTATACATGATTTTGAACAAAATTCACTACAAGACTGATCGTCTTCTTCAACGAATTACAAAGATGGCCTCCAATATGTGGCACCTCTTGGTATTCACATCCTTGGGTAGTCCCCTCCCATCCTGAATTTTGTCTGTCCTTTGACCTACATAGTATGCAGCAGAGGTGACTTTGTGCCAGCTCTGATCCTAAACCTTAAGAAGGTCTGACAACTTCTATCTCTGTGCTCTTGGAGGCTAGCAGCCATGGAAGAAGTTTGACTACCCCGGGTCTGAGATTCTACGTGGAGAAGAACTTAGGCATCAGATGTGTGTGCGAAGAAGTCATCTTGTGTGTTCCTGCCCATGGGGCTCCTGCTAACTTCAACCCCAGCTGCCAACTGACTGAAGATGCGAGGGAGATTTAAAGGGAAACAAATGGAGGAATCACCTAGCTGAACCCAGTCAATATAGAGAATTATGAGACACAATAATACAGTAAATTATTTTTTTAAGCCACAAAGTTTGGGTGATTTGTTATACAGCAATAGGTAACTGAAACATTTCCTCTCAAAAAATATTCTCCAAACCAAAATGGACCTGTCAAATGCTGAGGATGGAAGGAATCCATCTGTTTATCCTGACACCATTAGCACGGTCCTGGATTTCATTTGCATTTAGCAATCATATCATCAGATTGAATGTGCAGCCAATTCTAAATCTCTGGCATTCGTCATAGAACTGCTGTTTGGCTCTTCCTCCCAAGTTTCTTCCTAAAGGGTGTTATAGACCTAAATAAAAGATTTTATATTAT
Organism: Perodicticus potto; assembly: GCA_963574655.1. Lineage (NCBI taxonomy): Eukaryota > Metazoa > Chordata > Mammalia > Primates > Lorisidae > Perodicticus > Perodicticus potto. The sequence goes on along the minus strand of CAUYRH010070735.1, from coordinate 10,448 downwards.
TTTTGTTATTAATGTTCATCTGATCTGCTGTCACTTGTCATTCTAGCTTGATAAAATTTGACATAAAGATTTTAGTTTTGTCACCTACAATTATCTTTGTATCTTTTGCAATTGACAAGTAGGTCATAGCAACTTCAGAGTGCTTTAGGAGAGCACTGAAGATCTCCTGCTGACTGGGTTTTGTTTTATTGATTAAACAACACTTTTAGGAAATGGTCATTCCAGCTACAAGTTTGCCTGATATGTTGTCTACCAAACTGCCTTTCTCCTTTTGGCTCATGATGACATTATGGAGAATTTTCATTGCTGAAGCCAAGGTGTATTTTGTCTCTAGCCTTTCCCTGAACTCTCAGGGTAAAACTATCGTATGCAGTGGTTTGAAAGTAGTCTAACATGACTGGCTGTTAATCAACTCATGTGAGCTCCCAGTGAACAGCCACTTTATTTCCAGCACAATCAGGAATAATTTGTTTTAGCATTTGAAGAGCACAGGTTCAGCAGTCAGTCACACAGCTGGGTCGAAATCCTGGCTATTTTCATTGTGAAAATTACATTTCTCAACTTCTCCAAGCCTCAGTTTTCTGATCTGTAAAATGAGGACAATGATACTTCCTTCATGGGTTAGATGTGAGGATGAAAACAAGATAATGTATGGAAAATGTGAAGCGCCCTGCCCAAAATGGAATAAATGCCCAATGCGAGTTGAGTTTCATCATTGTTAATGTTTTATTATTGGAATAGTAAGTTGTTACTCCACTTGTAGCCTCTCAAATTGACCTCTTTCTTTTCACATCTCTGAACATTTGAAGAGCACATGCCTATCGCTAGTCTTACGACACTGTGTCGCAGAATATAGCAAAAATAAAAATAGTGTCGCTTTCTGTCTGCCATCTGTTCACATTAACCATCTGCCCCAAACTGTGGGCCTCTCTTTTCTTTGTTGCTGTTCTTCTTGCTTAAAACATTAATTAAAACATGTCCTTCACTCCATGTCCAAGTCACACCTTTTGTGGCCCTTGCATGGCTCAGCTCATCTGGGACTCCCACTGATATCAGAGAAACCTATTGTGGCCATACTTCATGTTTTCCTCAGCTTCTAAATCCCATGTACCATTTTGTCACAGATCTAGCATCACCAGGATGGGTTGGGCCCAACCTAGAGGTCATTTAACTCTGCCAGGAGAGGTAGGAAACCAGTCAGCATTAAGAAGTCATGGGGTGTAGGTTTAGATAGCAGGACACGGAGGAGCAGAGCAGGGGAGCACCTGCTCATGGGGGAACCAGTGCACCAGGAAGGGAAGTGAAGCACCGGCGTAGGAGCAAGGACTGGGTACCACATTACAGAACCAGCCACGGGGCTGACACGAACCAGAGGTACCTGGGGGCTTTATACCCCCTCTCAAAACAGAAGTGCCAGCTCCTGGGTCTGAGTTGGATCCAGCAGTAGGGGTTACTGGGCGGCCCCAGCAGAGAGCTAATGGAGCTACCAAGATATTCTGTAAGTGAATGTCAAAGAGTCCTGACACTCACTCATCCCATTCAGTTCTTTGTCTCATCTTGAATTAAATCCCAGACAACCCTTCTCTTACAGATTTCTGAGTCTTATGAGACATGACCTTATTGGTCAGAAACCCATTAGATGCCCTTCTTTTAGTGCAATGACAATATTCAACTCCACTGAGTGGAATCCAGGTCACTGGTGACTCTCTGAGCACTCAAAATGTCAGTTGAAGGCGAGAATGGATCTGATGGGAATGGAGAGAGACAGTGATGGGTTACATTTCACAGGGCAGCCATTTTTAATCCACTTTAATGACCCCAGGGAATGGCTCTAGTTATAACTCTCTGGTTGCTCATCACATCAAGGTGTCCTTAAATGTTACTCAAAAGTCATCTAAAGACTTGCGGCATTTCTTAGCCTTTGAAAACTAAAAATCATAACCAACATTTTTTACAAAAAGGAGAATGAGAAATAAGCCCACTACAATCTTATCTCCTAGAGATAATCTCTGTTAAAATTTTGGAGTATGTCTGGGCTAGCTTCTTTCTTCCTTCTTCCCCTTCTGTCTTTCTTTTTCTCCTCCTTTTCTTTCTCTCTTTGGATTTGAAGAGCAGACAGATAGATTATTTATATTCCTCAGTCCCGGCACATTATCAACATGTGCATGTGCTTGGTCTGTTCCTGTTTTATTTTATTCTTTTCCCTCTTAATCCTGAGTCTGTATTCCCTGCCCTCCTCCCACCACTGGGAGCCACTATAAGATGCTGTTTTCTTCCATTTGGAGACGACAGCGTATTTATGTATTTCTAATTTACATAAATTGTACTTGCTATAGGTGTTGTTCTGTTTACTTCTTTTTATTTTTTAGCGAGACACTGTTTCTGTGATCTATTTTTCAGTACAGAATGTCCATCTGGCTCATTGTGGCTGGCTATCTCATGATATTGGATAGTGTGCCTCCCCCACACTTCACTTATCTATTCCCCGAGTAATAGACTCTGAATTGCTTCTAACATCCCACTGCCCCAAACAACCCATTAAACCTCCCCTTGCATATGCCCACATGGATCTGATTATCAGAAGTATACAGACAGGGTGAGATCGCTGAGTCATGGGGATACACATATTTAGTACCAGTAAGTACTTCCAGATTGTCATTCAAATGGCCAGACCATACTTTTTTTCTTGATAGAAAAAGGATCCACATACTATAAAATTCAGCCTTTTAAAGTGTACAGTTCAGTGGGTTTTAGATTATTCAGAGAGGTGTGGAATCATCATCACTATCTAATTCTCAAACATTTTCATCACCTCCAAAAGAAACTGTGTAACCACCTACCTGTCACTTTCCCCCTGGCCCTTGGTAACCACTAATCTATTTTCTGTCTCAGTAGGTTTGCCTGTTCTGGACATTTCATGTCAGTGGACTCATACATAGACAGCCTTTGGTGTCTGGCTTTTTCCATATAACATAATGTTTTCAAAGTTTATCCATGTCATAGCGTGTGTGAGTACTTCATTCTTTTTTATGGCTGAATGACGTTCCATTGTATGGTGATACCACATTTTATTTAACCCTTCATCAGTTGATGAACATTTGCACTGCTTTCACTTTTTTTGTGATTATGAATAATGAAGCCGTATTTTGGCTATTATGCTAAAAGGCTGAATATCAATGTTCCAGCTTTTGTGTAGACATGTGTTTTCAGTTCTCTTGGGTAAAAACCTATGAGTGGAATTATGTTTAATTATTAAGGAACCATTTCCCAAATCAGCCACATTCATTGCATATTCCCAATAGCAACGTATACAGTTGCTACATCCTTACTAACACCTGTTACTGTCCAATTCTTAAAATTAGAGCCTTCCAAGTGGTATAAAGTAGTAGCTCATTGTGGTTTGGAGTTGCTCTCTCTAATGACTATTATGAGCAGCTTCTCAGGGGCTTATTAACCATTTGCACATCTTTTTTGGAGAATTGTCTATTCAAATTCTTTGCCCATTTTTACATTGGGTTGTTTGTACTTTTACTTTTTTTTTTTTTTTTCTTTTTTGCAGTTGTTGGCCGGGGCTGGGTTAAAACCTGCCACCTCCAGTATATGGGGCCGGTGCCTTACTCCTTTGAGCTATAGGCGCCACCATGTACTTTTACTTTTAAGTAGTAAGAATTCTTCATATATTATGAATACAGTTTTTGTTTTTTGTTTTTTTCCTTTCTTTAAGACAGGGTCTCACTCTGTCACCCTAGGCTAGAGTATGGTGGCATCATTGTAGCTCACTGCAACCTCAAACTCCTGAGCTCAAGTGATCCTCCTGTACCCATCTCCTGTGTAGTTGGGACTGCAGATGTGTACAGCACACTCAGCTAAGTTTTGCTATTTTTAGTAGAGACAGGGGTCTCACTATTTGTTGCTTTTTTAGTAGAGACAGGGGTCTCACGATTTGTTGCTCAGCCTGGTTTCCAACTCCTGAACTCAAACAGTTCTCCCACCTGTCTCCCAGAGTGCTAGGATTATAGGTGTGAGCCACCACACCCAGCCTGAATACAAGTTCTTTGTCAGATATAAGATTTGCAAATATTACCATCTGTTCTGTGGATAATCTTTTCACTTGCTTGATGATATCCTTTGAAGGACCAAAATTTTACATTTTGATGAAGTCCAGTTGATTTTCTTTGGTCGATTATGCCTTTGGTGTTATATCTAAGAAGCCATTACCTAAACAAACATCAAAAGATTTATGTGTATGTTTCTTCTAAGCATTACGTAGTTTTAGCTCTTATATTTAGGGTGTTTGATCCTTTATGGTTTTTTTTTTATTAATTGTGAAAAATAGATCTAAATTCATTATTTTGCATGCAGAAGTCCAGTTTTCCCATCACCATTTGTGATGAGCAACCACTTGTTTCCCCCCCCCCATTGAATTGTCTTGGAATCTTTGTTGAAAAATGATCATAGATGTATGGGTTTATTTCTGGACTCTCAACTCTATTTCATTGTTCTATATGCTGTTTTTATCCACACTGTCTTGATTATGGTGGCTTTGTACTAAGTTGTGAAATTATGAAGCCTGAATCCTTTGACTTTCTCCTTTTTAAACATTGTTTTGGCTATTTTGCACCCTTACATTTCTATATGAATTTTATAAGTCTTGTCAATTTCTTCAGAAAAGACAATTGGGATTTTCACGGGAACTGCATTAAATCTATAGATCAATTTGGGTATATTGCCATTTATCTTGTTTTCGTATGATTTCCATAACAAGTTATCACCAATTTAGCAGCTTAAAACAGTAAATTTTGTGTCATAATTCTGTAGGACAGAAGTCTCACACAAGTCTCAACAGCCTAAAACCAAGGCATTGGCAGGGAGGGCCTTCCTGGACGCACTAGGGAAGCATCTGTTTTCTTGCCTTTTCCGGCTTCTAGAAGCCACCCTCCCTTCTTGGCTTATGACATCTTTCTCCATCTTCAAAGCCAGCAACAGCAGGCCAAGTCCTTCATGCTGCTCTCTTCCTGCTTCACTTTTCTGCAGTCAACACCTCCTTACCACAGCTGGAATAGATTCTCTACTTTTAAGGGTTCAAGTGATTAGAGTGGGCCCACCAAGATAACCCAGGGTAATCTCCCTATCAGGGTTCTTAATTTAATCACATCTGCAAATTCTCTTTTGCCTTGTAAGGTAAGATTTTAACAGGAATTAAGGAATTAAGATGTGAATATCTTTGGTAGACCATTACTCTGCTTACGTCTTAACAAGATTAAACTTTCCAATCCATGAATATAGAATATCCTTTCACTCATTTAAGTATTCCTCAATTTCCTTTAATAACATTTTATAGTTTTCAATGTACATGTCTTACATTTCTTTTGTTACATTTATTTGTAAGTTTTATTCTTTTTGATGCTATTTTAAATGGAGTTTATTTTTAAACTTTCATTTTCAGATTGCTTGTTGCTGGTGTACGGAAATAAAATTAATTTTTGTTTTCTGATTTTATACCCTACAACTTTGCTAAACTATTATTATACCCAAGAGTATTTCTGAAATCCTTAAGATTTTCTACAAACAAAATGAAATCTTCTGCAATTAGGGGTAGTTTTATTTCTTCTTTTCTAATATGGATACTTTTTATTTCTTTTTCTTATAGCTCTTAATTGCTGTGGCTAGAACCTCCAGTATAATGTTCAAAGAACTGTCAAGAGCAGCCATCCTTGTCTTGCTCCTGAGGTAAGAAGGAAAGATTTTTGTCCTTCATTATTAAGTGTGATGTCAGCTGTGGGTTTTTAAAAATAGATACCCTTTATCAGATTAAAGAAATTTTATTCCATTCCTAATTTGTTCAATGTTTTTATTGTGAGAGGGTTTTGGATTTTTGTCAAAATGTGTTTTTCTACTTTGGCTAAGATGATCATGTGGTTTTTATTCTTTGTTCTATTATGGTTTATACATGACTGATTTTCATATGTCGAACTAATTTGATATTCTTGGGATAAATCCAAATGTATTATGGTGTCTAATTTTTTTATGTGTTATTGGTTCAATTTGCTAGTATTTTGTTGAGAATTTTTGCATCTACATTTATAAGGAATTTTGGTCTGCAGTTTTCTTATAATATCTTTGGTGTTGGTATAGGCTATTACTGGCTTCATAGAATGAGTTGGGAAGTGTTCTTTTTTCTTCTATTATTTGGAAAAGTTTGCAAAAAAATGGTATTAATTCTTTAAATGTGAGATATAGTTCACCAGTGAAGCCATCTAGTCCTGGGACTTTCTGTACAGGAATTCTCTTTTTAAAGTATTATTTAAATAGGCCAGGCATGGTGGCTTATGCCTGTAATCCTAGTGCTCTGAGAGGCTGAGCTGAGTGGATTGCCTGAGCTCACAGGTTTGAGACTACCCTGAGCAAGAATGAGATACTGTCTTTAAAAACAGTTGGGCATTGTGGTGGGTGCCTATAGTCCCAGCTACTCAGGAGGTTGAGGCAAAAGGTTTTCTTGATCCCAAGAGTTTGAGGGTGCTGTGAGCTATGACACCACGGCACTCTCCTGAGTACCACAAAGTGAGATTCTGTCTCAAAAGAAAAAAAAATGAAAAAGAAAAGAAAAATATCTGTTCATGTCTTCTGCCAACTTTTTAATGGAATTATTTGCTTCTTTCTTTCTAATTTGCATGCATGCCTCAGAGATTCTGGAAATTAGTCCTTTGTTGTGTGTATAGTTTGCAAATATTTTCTCTCATTATGAATATTGTCTATTTATTCTATTGATTATTTTGCTGTACAGAAAGTTTTTAATTGAATTAAGTCACATTTATTTATTTGTATTTTGGAGAAATCTTTTGATTGCTGATTCAACATGTTTACTCATTACAGTCTATTCAGATATTCTGTTTATTCTGTCTATTCAGATATTCTGTTTCATCTTGAATCGCTTTCAGTAGTTTGTGTCTTTCTAAGAATTTATCCCTTTTCTCAATTATCTAATTTGTTGGCATATAATATTTTATAGCATTTATTTATAATTCCTTCTATTTCTGTATGATTGATAGTAATATTCCCTCTTTTATTGCTTATTTTAGTAATTTGAATCATTTTCCCTTTTTTTTGGTCGCTCTAGGTAAAGATTTGCTAATTTTATGGATCTTTTCAAAGAATCAACTTTTGGTTTTGTTGATTCAGTTGTTTTACTCTTCTCTATTTCATCAATTTCCACTTAATATTGTTTCATGCCTTCTATTTGCTTTGAGTTTAGTTTAATCTTCCTTTTAGTATTTTAAAGCAGAAGTCGGTTGCTTTGAGATCTTTCCTCTCTTTCAATGCAGGCATTTATAGCTATAAATTTCCCTCTAATCACTGTTTTCAGTGCATCCTGTAAGTTTCAGTATGTTGTGTTTTTAATTTATGTCAAAGTATTTTCTAATTTCTCTTAAGATTTCTTTTTTGACCCATTGGTTACTTAATATTGTGCTGTTTAATTTCTATATATTTGTGAATTTCCTCAATTTCCTTCTGTTATTGATTTTTAATCTCATTTCACTGTGGTCAGAGAACATACTTAACATGACTTCGATAATTTAAAATTTATTGTGGCTGTTTTGTGGCCTAACATAGTCTATCCTGAAGCATGTTTCATATGCACTTGAGAAGAATATGTATTCTGCTGTTATTGGGGGGGGGGTCTACAGATGTTTGTTAGACCCAGTTAGCTTTTTAGTATTTTCTTTTTTCTTTTTTTTTCTTTTTTTTTTTTTTTGAGACAGAGCCTCAAGCTGTCACACTGGATAGAGTGTCATGGCATCACAGCTCACAGCAACCTCCAACTCCTGGGCTCAAGCAAATCTCTTGCCTCCAGCCTCCCAAGTAGCTGGGACTACAGGCGCCCGCCACAGTGCCCGGCCATTTTTTGGTTGCAGCTGTCATTTGTTGTTTGGCGGGCCCAGGCTGGATTTGAACCCGCCAGCTCAGGTGTATGTGGCTGGCGCCTTAGCCTGTTGATCCACAGGCACTGAGCCGCTTTTTAGTATTTTCAAGTCTTTTAGTTCCTCGTTGATTTTCTGCCTAGTTGCTCTATTTATTATTGAAAGTGAGCTATTCAAGTCTTCAACTATTATGATTGGATCGTCAATCTCTCCTTTAATTCTGTCAGTTTTTGCTTCATGTATTTTGGGGCTCTGTTGTTAAGTGCATGTTAATATATGTTTAGACTTGTTATGTGATCTTGATTAATTGATCCTTTTATCATTTTAAATTTTACCGTTTGTCTTTAATAACAATTTTTTTCTTACAGCTGATTTTATCTGATATAAGTATAGGCACTCTGGCTCTCTTTTAAGTGCTATTTGCATGGTATATCCCTTTTCTTTCTTTTACTTTTAATCTATCTGCAGCTTTCAACCTAAAGTGTGTCTCTTGTAAGCAGCATAGATTCGGGTCATATTTATTACGTTTTGTTTTGCCAATTTTTGTTTTCTGACTGGAGTGTTTAATTTATTTAATTTGATGTACATACTGACATGGTACAATTTGTGTTTTCCATCTTGTTATTTTTTATATTTAACTTATGTCCTTTTGTTCTTCCCTTACTATCTTTTTTGTGTTAAAAAGGTATTTTCTTTTTCTTCTTCATCTTTTTTTTATTAAATCATAAACATTAAATCATGTATACATTAATGCATTTAAGGGGTCCAATGTGCTGATTTCATATAGAATTAGGAATGCTTACATCACACTGGTTAATATATACCTCATCTTGTTTACTTAGTTATTGTGTTAAGACATTTATACTCTATACTAATAGATCCAAAATGTACCCTTGCATTATGCACCATAGGTGTGATCCCACCATTAACCCTCCCTCGATCTGGTCTCCCCTCTCTCTTCCCATCTCCCCTCCGCCCTCCTTCATCTTGGGCCATAGTTGTGATCTATTCTTCGTATGAAAATGTGACAGTGATTGTAAATTGGTTTCATAATAGTACTGAGTACATTAGATATTTTTTCTTCCATTCTTGAGATATTTTACTAAGAAGAATATGTTCCAGCTCCATCCATGTAAACGTAAAAGAGGTAAAGTCTCCATCTTTTTTAAAGGCTGCATAATATTCCATGGTATACATATACCACAATTTATTAATCCATTCATGGATCAATGGGCACTTGGGCTTCTTCCAGGACTTGGCTATTATGAATTGAGCTGCAGTGAACAATCTGGTGCAACTATCTTTATTATAAAGTGGTTTTTGGTCTTTTGGATATACACCTAGCAGAGGAATTGCAGGATCAAACAGCAGGTCTACTTCTCCATCCTTCTTTCCAAAAGGGATGTATTAGCTTGCACTCCCACCAGCAGTGCAGAAGTGTTCCCTTGTCTCCACATCCACACCAACATCGGTAGTTTTGGGATTTTGTTATGTGAGCCAGTCTTACAGGAGTTAAATGATGTCTCAAAGTGGTTTTGATTTGCATTTCTCTGATGATTAAAGATGATGAGCATTTTTTCATGTGTCTGTAGGCCATGCGCCTATCTTATTCAGAGAAGCTTCTGTTCAAGTCCCTTGCCCACAATGAAATGGGATTATTTGTTCTTTTCTTATTAATAAGTTTGATTTCTCTGTGGATTCTGGTTATCAAACCTTTATCAGAAGCATAACCTGCAAATGTCCTCTCCCATTCTGAGGGCTGTCTGCTTGCTTTACTTACTGTGTTCTTGGCTGTGCAGAATCTTTTTAGTTTGATCAGATCCCAGTAATGTATTTTTGGTGTTGCTTCAATTGCCTGAGGGGTCCTCCTCATAAAGTATTCTCCCATGCCAATTTCTTCAAGTGTTTCTCCTGCACTTTCCAAGAATCTTTATAGTTTCATGTCTTAAGTTTAAATCTTTTATCCAATGAGAGTCAATTTTTGTTAATGGTGAAAGGTGTGGGTCCAGTTTCAGTCTCCTACAAGTTGCCAGCCAATTTTCCCAGCACCATTTGTTAAATAGGGAGTCTTTCCCCTAATTTACATTTTTGATGGGCTTATCAAAGAATCAAATGACGCTAAGTGTCTGGGTTCATCTCTGTTCTCAACTCTGTTCCATACATCTACTTCTCTATTTTTGTGCCATGCTGTTTTGATCACTATAAATTTCTAATATAGTTTGAAGTCTGGTAGGGTGATTCCTCCTGATTTGTTTTTATTTCTGAGTAATGTCTTGGCTATTCGAGTTTTTTTCTGGTTCCATATAAAATGAAGTACTATTTTTCCCAGATCTTTAAAGTATGACAGTGGTGCTTCAATAGGGATTGCATTAAATTTGTAAATTGCTTTGGGTAATGTGGACATTTTAACAATATTGATTCTTCCTAGCCATGAGCATGGTTTGTTTTTCCATTTGTTAACATCTTCAGCTATTTCTTTTCTCAGAGTTTCATAATTCTCTTCATAGAGATCTTTCACGTCCTTTGTTA
>CAUYRH010070734.1:0-14530 GCA_963574655.1 Perodicticus potto | reverse complement strand
TGCTAGCTGGATGTCTTTTGGCATAATTGTTACACGTTTGGCATGGATAGCACACAGGTTGGTGTCTTCAAAAAGGCCAACCAGATAGACCTCACTTGCCTCCTGCAAAGCACCAATAGCTGCACTCTGGAAGAGGAGATCTGTCTTAAAGTCCTGAGCAATTTCTCGCGCCAGACGCTGGAAAGGAAGTTTGCGAATCAGAAGTTCAGTGGACTTCTGATAACGTCTTATTTCACGGAGTGCCACAGTACCAGGCCTGTAGTGATGAGGTTTCTTCACTCCTCCAGTAGAGGGCGCACTCTTGCGAGCGGCTTTTGTAGCCAGTTGCTTCCTGGGTGCTTTACCACCGGTGGATTTACGGGCAGTCTGCTTTGTACGAGAGCCGTGGTATAAAGACCTCCTTATTTACCCCCCTTCTCCTTCGGCTGGAGCTCGGCGAGCTAGAGGCGGCGCTGGCGGCGGCTGCGAACACCAGGTTAGCTTTCTTATTTACTTATGTCTTCTTTAATTTCTTTCATGAATGTTTTATAGTTTTCAGAGTATAGATCTTTCACTTCTTTGATTAATTTTATTCCTAAGTATTGTATTTCTTTTGTAGCTATTATAAATGGGATTGTTTCCTTGATTTCTTTTTTGGACAGTTTGTACTTGGTATATAGAAGCACTATTGATTATTTTGTGTTAATTTTGTATCCTGCAACTTTAGTGTATTTGGTTATTAATTTTAACAGTTTGATTATGGAGTCTTTTAGAGTTTCATATAGACTACATATAAGATCACATTATCACTAAATAAAGACAATTTAACATTTTCTTTTCCTGTTTGGATACCTTTTATTTCTTTCTCTTGCCTAATTGCTCTAGCAAGGATGTTCAGCACTGTATTGTGGACATCCTTGTCTTATTCCTTATTTTAGAGGAAAAGCATTCAATTTTTCACCACTGCATATAACATTATTAGTGGGTTTGTCACAGAAGGCCTTTGTGTTGAGGTATATCCCTTCTAAACCTAACCTATTGAGAGGTTTTTATCATGGAAGGATGTTAACTTTTGTCAAATGATTTTTCTGCATCTAATGAGATAATCATGTAGTTTTTGTCCTTTCTTCTGTTAATATGGTGTATCACAGTTATAGATTTGCATGTGTTGAACCATCCTTTCATTCCTGGGATAAACACAACTTAATCATGGTGGATGATCCTTTTAATGTGGTATTGAATTTGGTTTGCTAATATTTTGTTGAGAATTTTTACATGTATGTTCATCAGGAATATTAGCCTATAATATTCTCCTCTTTCATTTCTGATTTTATTTGAGTTTTTGCTTTTTCTTAGTCTAACCAAGAGTTTGTCCATTTTATTTATCTTTAAAAAAAATCTTGGTTTCATTGATTTTTTTCCTTTTTTTTTTTATTCCCTGTTTTATTTATTTTTACACTGATCTTTGTTCTTTCCTTCTTCTGATAATGTGGGATATAGTTTATTCTTATTTTTCTAGTACTTTGGAGTGTAACATTAGGTTGTTTGAGCTCTTTCTTCTTTTGTAGCTATAAATTTCCCTCTTAAAACTGCTTTTGCTGCATCCCATAAGTTTTGGTATGTTGTTTTTCCATTTTCATTTGTCTCAAAAAATTTTATTTTCCTTTTGATTTCTTCTTCAACCCCATGGGTGATCAGAAGTATGTTGTCTAATTTCCACATATCTGTGAGTTTTCCATATTTTCCTGTTACTGACTTCTACTTTCATATCATTGTAATCAGAAAAGATAGTTGATATAATTTTAGTCCTCCTAAACTTGTTCAAACTTGTTTTGTGGCCTAATATAGGGTCTATACTGGAGACTGTTCCATGTGCACTTGAGAAGATTATGTATTTTGCTGCTTTGGGATCAAATTTTTCTGTAAGTCTATTAGGTCTATTTAGTCCAAAGTATAGTTCAAGTCCAAATTTTTCTTATTAGTCTTCTGTCTTAATGATCTGAGCATACGGAAAGTGGAATACTGAAGTCCCCCTGTTACTATATTGAGCCTATTTCTCTGTTTAGATCCCAAATTAACATTTCCTTTTATATTTAGTGTTCTAATGTTGCGTGCATATATATTTATGATTGTTATATCCTTTTTTTTTTTTTTTTGTAGAGACAGAGTTTCGCTTTATTCCCCTTGGTAGAGTGCTGTGGCATCACAGCTCACAGTAACCTCCAACTTCTCAGCCTAGGTGATTCTCCTGCCTCAGCTTCCTGAGAAGATGGGACCACAGGAGCCTGCCACAATGCCTGGCCATTTTTCCTTTGTTGTAGTTGTTGCAGTTTGGCTGGGGCCAGGCCTGAACCCGCCACCCTCGGTATATGGGGCTGGTGCCCCACTCACCGAGCCACAGGCGCTGCCCAATTGTTATATCCTTCTAATGAATTAATTCATTTATCAGTATGTAATGACCTTGTTTGTCTCTCTCTGTTTTTTTTTGAGACCGAGTCTAACCATGTCACCCTTGGTAGAGCGCCATGGCATCATAGCTCACAGCAACCTCACACTCTTGGGCTTAATAAATTCTCTTGCCTCAGCCTCCCAAGAGGTTGAGACTACAGGTGCCTGCCACCATGCCCAGCTATTTTTTTGTTGCAGTTGTTATTGCTGTTTCGTTGGCCCGGTCTAGGTTTAAACCTGCCAGCCTGGGTTTATGTGGCCAGTGCTCTACCCACTGAGCTACAGGCACCACCCTTTGTCTCTTTTTATGGTTTTTGACTTAAAGTCTATTTTGTTGGAAGAATAGCTTCAAAGTCTATTTTGTTTGAAGAATAGCTTCTCTCACTCTGTTTTGGTTTCCATTTATTTGGTCCTTTGTGACTTGCTTCTTTAACTTTATACAATATTTTTAAGGTTCATCAATGTTATACCATAGATTAATACTTCTTTCCTTTTTGTGACCAAATCATATTCCATTATATGGATATACCACATTTTATTTATCTATTTATTAGTTGATAGACATTTTGGTTATTTATCCCTGTTGATTGTCATGAATAATGCTGTGAATATTTATGTATAAGTTTTTGTATGAAACAACCATCTTTTAATGTCACTATTTCATTTTCCTAAATGAGGGAACTGGAGGGTGAATCACCTTGCCTTTCTTCACATAACTGATAAAATTCTGAGCTAGGATTTGACACATAGGGTATAATTCTAAAACTTACCAAAAACCGAAAACCAAATTTTGAAACAGCTTCATGGAAGAAAAGATATTTAGACTGAGTTCTAAGGGAAGGTAGGAACCAACCAAGGAAAACTTGGGGTGAGGCCAGGCATGGTGGCTCATGCCTGTAATCCTAGCACTAAGGGAGGCTGAGGCAGGTAGATTATTTGAGCTCAGGAGTTTCAGGCCAGCCTGAAGAAGAGTGATACCCCATCTTTAAAAATTACCAGGCATTGTAGTGAACACCTGTAGTCCCAGCCACTTGGGAGGATGAAGCAAAAGAATCACTTGAGCCCAAGAATTTGAGGTTGCCGTGAACACTCTGCCAAGGGTGATAAAGTGTGATTCTGTCTCAAAAAAAAAAAAAAAAAAAAAACTCTGGGAAAAAGTAGTTACAGGAGAATGCAACGGAAGGAGAGGCCTTTTCTAGAAGACCTTGGAGCTGATCCAGGGATCTGGACAGTGTGAGACATAAAATGGAAAGGCGAATCAGTGAGGGAGGAGATGGGTAAGACTGGCAGGGGCCAGGTCATGGAGAATATGAAGACTATATCTAAAAATCTGGGTTCTATCCTGAAGACTATGAGAAGCCGCTATATGGTTTTGGGTCATATTCTCAAGTTGTATTTTCTAAATGGCCCTCTGGCTACAGACTCTAACAACTATAGGAAAGGGAAAGAATTGGGAAGATGAAGTAGGAGAGATAGCATGTGTTGTTCCGAATAAGGGAAATGCATGATAGAGAGGGAGGAAATTTTAGAACATTTAAGGAAACAGTAAATAGACCACCCTCATTTAATCAGGCTTGTTTGATGTCAGAAATGTATTTGGACTATGAAGAGGGTTTTTTGTTGTTGTTGAGACAGAGTCTCACTATGTTGCCCTTGGTAGAGTGCCATGGCGTCACAGCTCACAGCAACCTCAAACTCCTGGGCTTAAGTGATTCTCCCAAGTAGCTGGGACTATAGGTGCCTGCCACAATTCCCAGCTATTTTTTTGTTGCAGTGGTCATTGCTGTTTTTAGCTGGCCCAGGCTGGGTTCGAACCCGCCACCCTTGGTGTATGTGGCTGGCACCATAACCACTGTGCTACGGGTACCGAGCCAACTATGAAAAAATTTTTTGGGGGAGGGTGGGGGGACAGAGCCTTAAGCTGTTGCCCTGGGTAGAGTGCTGTGGCATCACAGCTCACAGCAACTTCCAACTCCTGGACTTAAGAGATTCTCTTGCCTCAGCTTCCCAAGTAACTGGGACTACAGGCACCTGCCACAACGCCCGGCTATTTTTTGGTTGTAGTTGTCATTGTTGTTTGGCAGGCCTGGTGTATGTGGCTGGCGCCTTAGCCACTTGAGCTACAGGCATTGAGCCTATGAAGAGTTTTTATGTAGCTTCAGTTCTTCAACTCTGGAAGCCTTCCACAACCAACACAGGCACAGTGTTCCAGAACTACTGCTGTTGTAGAAATTATTGAAAGGTATGGCAGTGGCTAGTTATATGACTGTCACTCTCAATCAGCTGAATTCTGTGAGGGCCAATTCTGTTTTTTTGTTACCATATCTAGACTGTATGAGAAACAGTTTTGGTCATGGCACATTGTATGTGCTCAATAAGTATTTGTTGAATGAATGAACTCATATAGACAAAGAACGTCTGGGAAATTCTTTGAGATGAGTTATTATGAAATTAAGTAGTGCTTCATGAAGATTAGTGCAGTAGTATGCACAGGACAGATGAGGAGGAAAGACTAAAAAGAGATGAATTAAGAAGTTGTTTCAGTAACTCAGGTACTACCCAGGATATAATAGGTAACAAAAGGGAGATAGTTTCTGCCCTCATGGAATTTATAATCTGACAGAGAATAAAGGAAGAAAGATGGGTTTATAATGTAGGAAGCAGTACAGTCTACTGTAAGGCTATATCCTTTATTACTTCAGTGCCTCTAAAACACTGCCTGAAAGGGAGACAGTACATTTGGGGTATTATGAGATAATGGCTAAAAACAAAGAGCCAAAGAGTTTATTTCAGCCCTTGTTCTTCTGCTTATTAACTATGTAATCTTGGGTAATGACATCACTTCATCTCATTCAATCTCAGTTTCTTCAGCTGTGAAAATGGCAATGATGAACTTATCACATAATATGATTTTGTAGACTAAATGAGAAAACTCACATAAAATGCTTAGCACAGTACCAGGCAGGTAGTAACCAATAAATAAATGTCGAGCTCTCTTCCGTTTAGCCCCTGAGGTATTAAGTCCTAGCAAGGAAGTGATTAAGGATATGTCTGATCTTAATGATCTCTTTGTAGTGTGTGACTCTGCACCAATTCTCACCATTGAGGACTAAGAGTTCTGGGGGAAATGTAAGCAGTAGCTGTGTGACCTCAGACATATCACTTAACCTCACTTGGTTTTACTTCCCAGTAACTCAAACTTCAGGGATTGAACTGGAAGACCCTTAATATTCTAAGCTGAAAACCAATTTCAATAGGTATCAAGATGTTACAAGTTGGTACCTTTGACACATATCAAATACTGAGCTTGATGTACTTTAGTTCTGACACATATGACATTTTAAATTTTGATTTGGAGCAGTGCCTGTGGCTCAGTGAGTAGGGCGCCGGCCCCATATACCGAGTGTGGTGGGTTTGAACCTGACCCCAGCCAGCTAAAACAGCAGTGGCAACTGCAACAAAAATAGCCTGGCACTGTGGCAGGTGTATTTAGTTCCAGCTACTCGGAAGGCTGAGGCAAGAGAATGGCTTAAGCCCAAGAGTTGGAGTTTGTTGTGAGCTGTGATGCCACAGCCCTCTCTGTCTCTAAATAAATAAATAAATAAATAAATAAATAAATAAATAAATAAATTTTGATTTGAGAGTAACATTATGGATCTCAAAGCTATTGGTCCTGGCATATATGCAAATAAGTCTTCTAACTCAGCACTTGTAATACTATAATACTTATTTACATAGGTGTCCATCCTTCTCTGCGTGGCCTCTGAAAACAGGGACTGTGTTTGTATTCCTAGGACCTAGGCTACTTCCTGGAATTCATAAATGTTTGTTGAATGACTGATTAAGTAAAAGAGTGAATGGCTAGACAATTGAAAATAGTTGTAGCTGGCCGGGTACAGTTGCTCACGCCTGTAATCCTAGCACTGTGGGAGGCCAAGGTGGGTGGATTGCTTGAACTCATGAGTTTGAGACCACCCTGACCAAAAATTGAGACGCTGTCTTTATTAAAAACAGAAAAACTGAGGCAAGAGGATCACTTGAGCCTGAGTTGAAGGTTGCTGTGAGCTGTGATGCCACAGCACTCTACCTAGGGCAACAGCTTGAGACTCTGTTTCAAAAACAAAAAAAGGAAAAGAAAATAGTTGTAGCCTAAGAAAAAACAAACTATGAGGAAAGCAGGACACATATTCTGACAGTTCTACTTTTGACAAAGTTTGCAAAAGAATTCACCTCTCTTGGAAATAATCTCCTTTCTGAGAGCAAACAAGATACAGTTCTTCTTGGCTTGACGCCTGTGGCTCAAGCGGCTAAGGCGCTAGCCACGTACACCTGAGCTGGCGGGTTCAAATCCAGCCCGGGCCCACCAAACAACAATGACGGCTGCAACCAAAAAATAGCCAGGCGTTGTGGCGGGCGCCTGTAGTCCCAGCTACTTGGGAGGCGGAGGCAGGAGACTCACTTGAGCCCAGGAGTTGGAGGTTGCTGTGAGCTGTGATGCCACGACACTCTACCCAGGGTGACAGCTTGAGGCTCTGTCTCAAAAAAAAAAAAAAAAAAAAAAAAGATACAGTTCTTACACTCATAGTAACAATGCTCAACAAGCAGGATCTACTATAAAGTATCTGAAAAAGAAACATGTAACAGGTGATATGTGGATACACTGGGTGAAAAAGCAAGGAGCCTCTGCATTGGATTCAGAATACAATTCTGTTCCCTAAAGCCCCTCTTGCTGACTTGCTCACCAGCCAGACCTTGTCAAGACCTATACTATTTCCTGCATCTCTCTCTATTTGGCTACATGTCGGCTTGGATTTGGGGAACAAAATTGCTTTTCTTTGACTCAGACGCTTTCTTTAGGCTTGACTCCTTGCCAGACCAGACTAGCTTCACTTTACTTTTCTGAGCCTTGGGTTTGCTCATCTTTCAGATGGGGCTAGAATAATACATGGCCAACAGGGCTGCTGAGAATGAGACTTAAGTGTGAAAACATTTAACATTCATTCATTCCCAAATATTTATGGAGAACCTGTCCATAGGTATAGTGATCTATGAGACAAAATCCTTGACCTTCAGGATCTCACTGTCCAGTTAATGAGATAGAGACAAAAACAGCAATGACAGTACAGTGTGCTAAGGAAGAAGCTGTGAGATATATACAAATTGCTCTGGGGTCATGAGGAGGAGATAGTTTAAAAGAAGCTGACCCAGAGAAGAACAAAGCTGGTCAACAACAGTGTTGAGATCTGCTGCCCTGGTGTGCAGGGAGTATCCTCTTTGTCACAACTCACCAGGAGGGCCAGAGCAGGGCTACAGCTACATGAAGATGAAAGGAAGACAGCGGCTTGGCGCCTGTGGCTCAACAGGCTAAGGCACCAGCCACGTACACCTGAGCTGGCGGGTTCGAATCCAGCCCGGGCCCGCCAAACAACAATGATGGCTGCAACCAAAAAATGGCCAGGCATTGTGGCGGGCGCCTGTCGTCCCAGCTACTTGGGAGGCGGAGGCAGGAGACTTCCTTGAGCCCAGGAATTGAGGGTTGCTGTGAGCTGTGATGCCACAGCACTCTATCTAGGGTGACAGCTTGAGGCTCTGTCTCAAAAAAAAAAAAAAGGAAGACAGCACAGCAACCTCAGCGACCCAAACGTCAGATTGAAGACCCAGTAGGAAGCATGCATCTTACCTCTCCTCTGCGAATCTGGATGTTCCTTATAATTCGCTCTAACAGGCCAATGTGCTGCATGAAACGGAGACTATTTTCCTGTAATTGCTTGTTTTCTTTATCCAGGAAAAGTACTCTAGGGATGGCATAAATCAGTAGTATAACTAGAAATTTCTGTATCATTACTAAAAATCCAAAATTATGTCCCACTTTCCATTAGCTCTGGATCTTAGACCACTATCCAGATTTTAGAAGCAAATTTGGCAGAATAATTCCTACATATTCCAAGACAAAGTAAAAATTAATAAGCTTCTGGACTGTATATGAGTATTAAATACATGTGCAAGAGTATTAAAGGAACAATTCTAGCCCTTGAAAAATTGAAGGAAGGGTATGATTCCATTTAAGAGTTTTCAAATGCAGCTACACAATTCATATCTGGTTCTGATTTCTCACATAGAAGTAAAAATAGCAGCAGCAGCAGCAGAAGCAACCATTTATTAAGTACTTACCATGTACTTAGGCAATGTAACTTACCCACCTAGTGAGCACTTAAAACTTTTCATGTATTAGGTTATTTATTTATTTAGACTTTAAAAACATTTAATTTAGTCTGGTCATGGTGGTTCATGCCTGTAATTCAGGGAGGCTGAGGTAGGATGATCATTTGAAGTCAGGAGTTCAAGACCATCCTAAGCAAATCAAGACCCTGTCTCTACTAAAAACAGAAAAATTAGCTGGACATTGTGGCGGGCAACTGTAGTCCCAGCTACTTGGGAGGCTGAGGCAGGAGAATCACTTGAGCCCAAGAGTTGGAGGCTGCTATGAGCCATGATGACATCATTGCACTCTACCTGGGCAACAGAGCAAGACTATGTCAAAAAAAAAAAAAAAAAGAAAGAAAGAAAAGAAAAAGAAAAGGAAAAACATACTAAAAAATAGGGAAAAAATTATAATTGAAAAAATTTTAAATGTTATTTTAATTTTTATTATTGTTTATTTTAATATATTCTATTTGTGTTTATTTATTTTTAAAATATTTTATTTTTAATTTCTATGTATTTGGCTTTTTCTTTTTTTTTTTGAGACAGTCTTACCCTTGCCCTCAGTAGAGTGCCATGGCGTCACACCTCAGCAAGCGATTCTTCTGCCTCAGCCTTCCAAGCAGCAGAGACTATGGGTGCCTGCCACAACACCCAACTATTTTCTGTTGCAGTTGTCATTGCTGGTTAGCTGGCCTGGGCCGGGTTTGAACCTGCCAACTTTGGTGTATGTTGCTGTTGCCATAACTACTGTGCTATGGCGCCGAGCCTGTATTTAGCTTTTATAACTATTCATCTATTTGTCTATCTATCTATCTATCTGTCTATCCATTTATTTTGAGGCAAAGTCTTACTCTGTTGCTTAGGCTTAGAGTGCTGTGGCATCAGCCTCGCTCACTGTAACTTGAAACTCCTGGGCTAAAGCAATCCTCCCAACTGTGGCCTCTCACTATTGCGTTTGGCCTATTAGCCTGAGGAAAGTGAGGCTCAGTGAAGGGAAAGTAACTTGTTTAAAAACATAAAAAAAGAAATTTGTAGAGCTGGGATGCCAACCCAGATCCCACTATATAGTTGCTGACCCACTATGTAGGCTTACTTTCCAAGACCAGTTTATTTGGGTGTCATAGCAGTATCATAGTTTAGATCAAAGATTTGTGTTTGAGTTCTAGTTCTGGCCATTATGTGACCCTTGGCAATCTACAAATTTGAGCTTTACCTATAAAATGAAGAAATACCCTGTGGAAGAAACTTACTCTAAGGAAAATATCTAAGTCCAATCCAGGTGACTAGACTGTCCGCAGGAGGACAAGAAGGAAAATAATTAATATGAAGGCAAGTGCAATTTTGAGTCCTGATCGTCAGAAGTTACGAAATAATTCTAGATGAGCAAAGATTTTTTTTTTTTTTAGAGACAGAGTCTCACTTTATCGCCTTTGGTAGAGTGCCATGGCATCACACAGCTCATAGCAAACTCCAACTCCTGGGCTTGGGGGATTCTCCTTCCTCAGCCTCCCGAGTAGCTGGGATTACAGGCGCCTGCCACAATGCCCGGCTATTTTTCTGTTTTGCAGTTCGGCCAAGGCCAGGCTTGAACCCACCACCTTTGTACATGGGGCCGGCGCCCTACTCAATGAGCCACAGGCGCCGCCCCAAAGATTTTTGTTTTAAACCGAGGGTGAGGGTGGTGCCTCCAGCTCAGTGGGTAGGGCGCCGGCCCCCTATACCGAAGGTGGCGGGTTCAAACTCAGCCCTGGCCGAATTGCAACCTAAAAAATAGCCGGGCGTTGTGGTGGGCACCTGTAATCCCAGCTACTTGGGAGGTTGAGGCAGGAGACTCGCTTGAGCCCAGGAGTTGGAGTTTGCTGTGAGCTGTGATGTCACGGCGCTCTACCCAGGGTGACAGCTTAAGGCTCTGTCTCAAAAAAAAACAAAAAAAAACAAAAAACCGAGGGTGACTGTGCATGGGCAGTGTTGTCCTGGACACCTTGGTTCCCCCTATGTGAGATCCACTAACACTGTCATTTCATTATAGCTGGGACTATAGTGCTAGGGTTACAAGCAATGATTTCTGTGGGCTATGTAGGAAAGGGGAGATGCAGACAGTAAAAGATAATCAGAGATTCTCCAAGCCTGTCCAGAGGAAAGTATGCCCGAAACAGTGGACATGTGGGTTGGCAACCTCTCTCTAGACCCCTGTGGTCTAGGGCTATGCTACTGAGGTCTACATGCTTCTCCGTCACTGGCCAGCCTGGGTGAGCTCCCTACCTCTCTAGGCCTTTGGTTCCTATCCATAAAATAAGGCTAGTAATAATACTTCCCTCCTGGGACTGGTCAGGATTAAATGAAGAGAGAAAAAGAATGAGAAAGCACTCTACGCTCAGTATCTGTACTCAGCAGTAGGACACCGGCCACATGCAGCAGGGCTGGCAGCTTCAAACCTGGCCCAGACCTGCTAAACAACAACAACTACAACAAAAAAATAGCCAGGCATTGTGGCAGGCACCTATAGTCCCAGTTACTTGGGAGGCTGAGGCAACAGAATTGCTTAAGCCCAAGAGTTTGAGGTTACTGGAAGCTGTGATGCCATGGCGCTCTTACCAAGGGCAGCATAGTGAGACTCTGTCTCAAAAAAAAAAAGAGAGAGAAAGCACTCTCTCAGAACAGTGCTTTGCACAAAGTAGGTGCTCAAACAAATGTTTAGTATATGTGCTGCCAAAGGAGCACTGCTCAAACAAATGTTAATTATTATCATTGTCATTGGTGATGTTTTCCATTAATATCAATTGACTCTCTTTGCTCTGATTCTTGCTCTAAGATAACTTTGATTGTAATCCTATGAAGAAGAGAATCCTCAGGCTAGCTGATATCTCAATTCTTTTCTGCATATAATACTTCTCATCAAAAATCAATTCATTGGTATCCTGTGGGTATCATGAACTTAAGTCACTTTTTAGCTTGATTTGCTCTTGGTCTGCCTTAGGTATCAAATGAGAAAAATGAATTTCAACACACACAAAGTGACAAGCCAGGTCCTCAGTGAGAGGCAGTGCCCCCAAGAAAAAGCCTATCTAAATAGCCAAACAAGCCTCTTCCATGATATTTTTGTCTTTAATTTCACAATTTCTGCCACTTGCATCATCTTCTGAAAACAGCAAACAGCAGAACAATAGGACAGTCTCTGGAACTAGTTCTTTGTTGAGGGAGAAGCATCATCTTTATGGAGATCACTGGCTCCTACCTGCTCTGGATTGAAGATATCATCCATTTGTTGCTGTGGATTAATTCTTCTTGCTCTGTGAGTTGCTCCAGAAGTTTCCTTTTCTCTAGAAGCAGGATATCATTTTGGGTAGTGATCTGGTCCTGGAGTGCTTTCTCCTAGGGATTAGAAAGTCCCCTAATTACCATGACAGAAGAAAGAAGTATAAATTTAAGAGCATCAGCCCGTTTCTAAACTCTAACAAAAAATTTCCCTTGTTACTTTTTCGCTCCTGTTCTCTATTCTGCTTATACTTCTTTGCCAACAGTGTCATTTCATTATACCTAGATAGTTCTTCTATTTATTTTGGTCACTTTATGTCATGTACATGGATTTTTGTTTGGACATTTAATCCAAATGTTTGGAAATTTAATCATATATTTGTATTAACATGAAAAAATAGCTGAGCACTAAACTTCCAATAAGGTCCTAATGCTCTTATCTATATCCCAGCTCTATAGATATCAAACCACTGACAAATACAACTAAATTCTCTGAAACCCCCTAAATTTTCCCATTTAATATATTTCCCTCTGCTTCATAGCTATATTCTCTTTAAGGCAAAGGGAGAAAAATGAGAACATTACCTCATTTGTCAATCAGTGTCAGGATCTCAGCTGGCCTGGAAAATCAAACTTACAACCCCAGTGCCAAAACTATCATTGCTGTGATAATGCAGAAATGATTCCTAGCCTGACACAATGTTATACTTTCTACCGATGATTTTCCCCAAAAGCGGTAGCCCCTGAAGTTTCAGCTAAAATGATAAAGAACTGCATTTTGTGAAAAAATACTAACATTCTTTTTTTTTGAGACAGAGTCTCACTTGGTCAATCTTGGTAGAATGCTAGGCATCTTAGCTCACAGCAACCTCAAACTCTTGGTTTCAAGTGATCCTCCTGCCTCAGCAGCAGTTGGGACTATAGGAGCCCACCACAACAATGGCTATTTTTCTTTTAGAGATGGGGGTCTCACTCTGGCTCAGGCTGGTCTTGAACCTGTGAGTTCAGGCACTCCACCTGCCTTGGCCTCTGAAGTGCTGGGATTACAGGCATGAGCCACCGTGCCCATCTCATTCTTGAATTGAAAGAATAGATATTAGTAAATATCACTCTTGGTGAGGGGTTTATAACTCAACGGTATAAAATTGCCAGTCTCACTTTCATTAGTGACTTGTCAATGATAATAGGCAAATGCCTTCATCATTTTGTGTGTTCTCCTCCCCTGCCAGTGGTGAAAGTGAGTGGGTGTGAGAGAATAATAACCTGTGGTAGATGGGTGAATCACAGGGTTAAGAGAGGCACCTTTACATGATTCTTTTATTTTTTATTTATTTTGATTTAAAATGGGAGATAATCCATGATCATAGGTGTTTTTTTTTTTTTTATTCTTGATACAAGAGTCTCATTTTATTGTCCTTGGTAGACTGCTGTGGCATCACAGTTTCCAGCAACCTCAAACTCTTGGGCTCACGAGATAGTTTTTCCTCAGCCTCTGTGCCTGCCACAATGGCCAGGGTCTTGCCCTTGCTCAGGCTGGTCTTGAACTCCTGAGCTCAAGTGATCCACCTGCCTCGGCCTCCCAGAATGCTAGGATTACAGGTGTGAGCCACTGTACCCAGCCTACATGTTTCTTTTAAACAAGATACTAATATAGATCATTCAGAAAAGATGGTCTCTTCTAGTAGTATTAAAGAAGTATAAGGATAGAGATTAGATCATGTTCTAAAACAAACCATTTCAGATTTTAAGGACATTGTTCAGGACCCTGCAATGTCTAATAACAGTATCGCTGCTATTAATTAAAGACATTGAATTAATAATGTATTGGAAAGAATTAGGAATAGAAGCAGCCATCCCCCTTACAATAATCTATGCAATTATAACTGGATTAGAAAGGATATTAAATGGGGAAGGCTAATGATACCCTGTCCTTTGGAAACACTGTATTTTTTCACCAAAACAAAAAATCAGAACACCTGCTATGATAACAGGATAAAATATTTAGGAAAACCTAGTTTGGATGGTTACAACAGCTGGAAGAATCAATTGGCTCACTACACATAGTATAAAGAGAAAGAATAAAGCCAAAAGAAGTGACATTATTTTTTTTAAAAAGCCCTGCTTTTTAATGCCCAGAGATCTGGTTCATGGGCCCTAAAATAAAGAACCCCTAAGTTTGTATCCCTGTGGCATTAAAAGTTCTCAGATCAAGGCCAGGTATAGTGGCTCTTGTTTGTGATCCTACCACTTTGGGAGGCTTAGACAGGATCACTTGAGGGCAGGAGTTCAAGACCAGCATGGGTAACATAATGAGACCCAGGCTCTACCAGGGTTAAGAATTTCTAATTCGACTCAGCGCCTGTAGCACGGTGGTTACAATGCCAGCCACATACACCAAGGCTGATGGGTTCGAAACCAGTCCGCGCCAGCTAAAACAACAATGACAACTGAAACCAAAAAATAACCAGGCGTTGTGGTGGGCGCCTGTAGTCCCAGCTACTTGGGAGGCTGAGGCAAGAGAATTGCTTAAGCCCAAGAGTTTGAGGTTGCTATGAGCTGTGACGCCAAGGTACTCCACCAAGGGCAATATAATAAGACTCTGTTTCAAAAAATACAAAATAAAAAAAATTTCTAATTCTTCCTT